>JAPVRG010284791.1:3745-35604 GCA_029783565.1 Rhagoletis cerasi
GCTTACTTCACTTTCGAAAGTTGCGAAAATTCTACATTTTTATTTTCATGGAAAAGTGTCAGTCAATTATTATAAATTTTTTATTTTTGCATCTAACTTATCCATAATAATAATAATAATAATTTGGCGCTTACACATATGTTAGTGTTTGGCCGAGCTTCTCCTCCGATTTGTGGCGTGCGCCTTGATGTTGTCACACAAAAGGACCTACAGTTTTATGCCGACTCCGAACGGCGATTGTATTCTTGTGAGAAGCTTTTTCATGGCAGAAGTACCCATTGCCTGCCGAGGGGTGACCCTCGCTCAGCTACATACTATAAAACTTAATTATGTGTGCAGCCGGTTTAACTTTTCCCCCAAAAAACAATCGAGCCTAATTTGACTTTATTAATTTCGCTGACCTTAACTTTCTTACATACCTACGCCACTTCCGCTGTTCATGCAATTTACTTTACTCTCACCATTTCCTCTCAATTAAATTCAAACACTCGACTTAATTCGCTCAGAGCACTTAGACGACTCAATCTGCGCTAATTCTCCTTTCGCTTGCCTTGCCTTCTTGGTTGCTGTTTTTTTTAATTTTCTGCAAATTTTTACTCGGCTAGTAGTACGGTTTTCATTTTAATTTTTGTTTCGCTCTATTCACCTTCAGTCTTAATGCTCGCCCGTCTAATCCACATTCTTGCGTTCCCAACATTGTCACCCCCCAATCGAGGCTGTTTCGAGATTTCTTGTTGTTTTATGTCATTAGTTTGCTTGTCATTTGCCGCAAAGCAATCAAATTAAGTTGACAGCTGACAACGAAAGTTATTGAGGCGCGTCAATTACTCAGCTATCTATATGTAGCTGCGCTGTTGATCACCTTCTATGTTTGGATGGTCGGTTAATCTGCATTTGTCGGCGGCATTGCTTCTTTGGCATGTTGCTAGATATATGTACATAGATATGTATATTCAAGTCCATATATGTACGTGTATATGATATAATAAAATGTTGTTATTTACACACACACTAATTCATATCATCATGATCTTTGTTGACCATGTTGTTGTTTGCAAAGTTGTTGATGTTCATGTTCGTGTTGTTTTACTTAATTTGCCATTTGGCAATGACAAAGGCGATTACCATTGCTTGATTGCTCACAGCGCTCTAAGTACTTGTACTTAATTTTTCACTTTAAGATGACTATTTTCTCTTATTTTGCATATCATATTTGCCATTGGCTGCTGACATTTCCGTGTGATTAACACGCTTTGTAAAGCCGCTTATGAGAAATGAAAGTGCACAGAATATGTTTGTATATGGCGCATGATTCTAAGAAATAATTAATGTTTGACTTTGGCGAATTCAAATTACTTAGTACGCTTGAGAACTTTCGAGAGAGTAGTGCCAATATTACATAGAAAAAGCGCACTCAATATTTATTGTATGTACAATGTAACGCGTTGTTGTTGTTGTAACCGCATACAAATTCCCCAAAGAGTTTTTGAAGAACGAAGCGGGAGTGACATTCCTTGGCCAAATATGAATCTGCGTCGTTCCGGTTACGTAGACCCGACTGTCTCGGAAACGACTGTTCGTGCATAAGCGACACGAAAATCTCTCAGGATGGCTGTGGAAAGACACAGATTTCTGTTAAAATTGATGCATAGGATTAATGTTTCAGGTAAAAGTGCCGCCATTTTTGTAATATTTTTTTTTTTTTTTTAATTCAAAAAGATTTTAAAATTTCAAAAACGGTGACACTTTTACCTAAAGAATCTTTGCTTATCAGGGAGCTTAAAAAGAGTAATTAATGAGTTTCTGTCCGAACAACAAAATAAAACAATGTACCAAAATGTAAGCAATCGAATAAGCCAAAACATTCGGTGATGCTTCTGTTCGCCGTCGACTGGAAAAAAATTGAACGCAATGCTGTCTTGGCTCAGTGGATTCTCTACTCGTCTACTGCGGCGGTTAAATTGCCATTTACATGGGTCGATTTTGGTAATGAACTGGCTGACAAACTGGCGAACCGTGAATCTGGTCTAATCCATCTAATTAGGCCAGAGCTCATTATAAGGCCAAGTATAGCAGGACCTCTCAAGTACATCAGCAGTGTTATGAATAAGACTTAAGAGAGCCGCTGTTTTCCAGGCGCTGTCCAAGCAACCAAATATTTTCTGTAAATGACGAAGAGGGTAGTGTCGAAATTTCTACGAGACTCAATATAACACGCTCTGTATACTTCTTGCATGGATGATGGCGATACTACAGAGCATTTTCTCTCCAACTGTGCGGCTGAAGTAGCGCACTTTTGGGTCAAGTTTATTGAAAATGAACAAGTTGAATTATCTTCTTCACTGACAAGTCAATCAGGTTCACAAGAATCTGGAAAGTTATATATACACCTCCCCCTCCCCTTCTATAGGCCTACGTATAATGAGCTAATGTTCAGTCTAAAACATTTAAGCTGTTCAGATTCAATCCAATCCAATTCAATCATTCAATCGTTGCCATCTAATCCATTGTCATACACCAAAATATTTTGGAGCCACCATAATTAGCATCAAACATTTAAAACCACTCTTCAAGGGAATCGATCTACTTTGATCTCACTTTAGTGATGTATGGACTAACCTTCAACAATAACATGTCTCTGTGGGAAAACGACATACGAACCAACACCTTGCAAGTGCCTTATTCTTATGCAAATTTAGAATAAAATTCTCAGAAAAGATAAGACTTAAAAGAAGCATGATACTTGAAGATCACTTAACTTCCACCACAAATCGAACCATTCTGTCTCGCACAAGCGTATAGACGCCAACATTTCGTCGACATTCATAGCGGATCGCACATTGCGTGAATTCATACATTATGCATGCAATTTATTTATATATGCATAGAAATATTTATCACTATCAGCTGACAATTTACGCTAGTATTCACTTAAGAAAAAAATTTAAAGAAAAAAGTTGCAGAAGAAAACTAGCCACTGATTCACTGTGAAAATCCATGATGTGCTGCTGGTGGCGCTCAATGGATAAACGCCAACAGCGCCAACGACAATCAGTCTAACAGCGAGCGACAACAACCTGTCCTCATTCATTCTCGTTAGTCGTTTGTGTACATAGTCAGTTAAATAAAATCAGTGCCTGTTTGGCTAGTTGGCTAACAAAATACACTTACTCGTAGCGTGAGAACCTTTGACGCGCCATATACAAGTAGGTAAATGCAGATGTATAATGATTTCTTTGCTAGCAAATGAAGCGATCAACCAGCCAGCGACGAAGCAAGCAAGTAAAACTAATGCAAAATTTTAATGCGATTGCATTAATTAAGATAAGAATTTGTTTCAATTTGCTCAAATAATTATTGGCGTAGTTGAACTGCCAGGCCTTGGTAGCATAGCTTCTGCGAGCGTGAGAGAATGTTGGTTAGTGGAAAAATGATTTTGAGTTAAACATAAAGCTTTATGATTTCAAAAAATACATACGGAGCGCTTACATATATTCATTACCCGCTATCAGCAATTTTCATACAATTTTTTTTTTTTTGATATTTGAACGCTGCTGTGACTTAGCTGTCAACTCTGATATTATTCCTTATTGTTTAAATCCAATAGTACATTTTACTAAGAAGCTATACATAAGAATAGTATTAATTTTATCGATGACAGTTGAGTCTAGGGCTGAGTTTTTAATATCATAAACTAATTTTTTTAGAAATTGCTTATATAGGGTATTGAACATAAATAAGCCCTCGTTATGTTAATACCAACTGTTGTCTGAAAAGTCTCGATAAGTCCCGAATAGAACACGAAAAGTTCCGAAAAATCTCGAGTTGTATCCACAAGGTCCTGAAAAAATCCCTAAAAATCCAATACAGCCCGAAAAATGCGTAAAAAGTCATGAAGGACTTAAAAAAGATTTTAAAAAATATCTTATTCGCTCGAAAAATACCGAAAGCTCAGTTTTGAAAAAATTCCTTAAACTCCCGAAAAGTTTGAAAGCAAAATTTAAATTCAAATTTTTTAAAGAGACCTAAAAAATTAAAAAAAAAATGTCTGCTCAAAAATTATCAAACAAGTTTTATCTTTAATTTTGTCAAAGTTAAAATTTTTAGTCATGAAGGAATCATTTTTTACAATATTAGAGGGTTCTAGTATCAAAATCTTAAAATAAATTTTATTTACAGTCTAACACCCAAATATAAAAAAAAATAAAAGACTTTAACTGCTTTATAAATAAAAAATTCGTATAAAAATATCTCTTTATAGAGCTCTTAAAAACTTTTTATTTTTCAATAAGGCCATAAACTTATACCTAATTTCCACTAGGTATTAAATGAGAAAAACTTTGTTAAAAAAGTTTGAGCATTGAAACACAAATCTTCTCAAAATAGTAGTAAAAATAGTCTTTGATATCGTTTCCACGAGAAACTTTTTGAATGGAAATATTTTTTTGTCAATTAAAAGCCTAGTGAAAATGCGGTATTACAATTCCTACATTGAATGAATGCTACCATTTCCTTAATACACATATGTAAATAAAAAAAATATGTATTATTATTAATTCACATTTTCTTTGCCAATTATGCCATAATATTGTTTTATTACATTATATCAAATTAATTATATTTTTTATGCAATAATTATAAATATCAAACTCTCACTTTTTTCTTCTCATTCTTTTTTCTTTTCAGGTGAGTATTTCGTATGCAAAATACGCCGTCAAAATAACGACAGCCAGTTCAACACTGACTTGCATAAATTACTATAGACATGCATACGGGTATGTACGAATGCATAATTGTAAAGACAAAAACAATGCAAAACAACTAGATACGTGAGTACGTGGCACGTGAAAACGTGTCACTTGCACACGAGTATTTCGTAGTAAGTGCTCACATATATAAATGAAAAAAGTATGTTTCGACAATTAAAGCACTTCACTTATTTGTACACTTTTATGTTTAAGTTTGTGGACAGTGCAAAGGTAAATTAGTGATAAACTAAAATTACTTTGGCAGGCAAAAACATACAAGTTTTAACTATTCGAGCCACGCTTCTAGCCAAGAAGGTCATTTAGAGACGTTTAAAACATATTCGTTCTAAATAAGCCACGTAGTTGATGGTTGTTTGGCTACTTACTGTGGCGAGTTTACCAAAACTTTATTAGCACCAAAACTCCCAATTTAACTTTAACAGAAACAATGATAAGAGAACAGGATATGGTATGATCATGGAGGGGCTTCTTTTTACTATAAGATCCAAGCCGTGCAGTTAGTTTAAAAACCTAAGTGATGCAATTAAACCACCATAGAAAGGCTTTGCTGGAATTCTTATTCTACTTAATTTACCAAAAGGATGCTTTACCATTTCTCCTGCTCCAGTCCCAGTCTTACAACATGAGAAGCAAGAGCCCAGTGCCTTGGAAATACGGCATTTTGTTGATACAAACACTTTCGGCGCAATTTTTTGGTAACGGAATACCTTTCGGCGCAGTGGCTCGTGATCCTGCAGATTTATAAGTTTTTCCGTCTATGGTTACCACATTTCGAGCTAGGACGTCATCTATTTCCTGTAAACAATGCTTTGTTGTATCAGATCCCAGATCAGCGTAATATTATGCTTTTAAATTCATTCCGAATTACATCAAAATATCTTCATTGGTGGATGGAAGTATTACTTAGAAATCCGAAGGCACTAGTCACCGTCTGACTATCCAAGAAAATAACTTTATCCGCCCTTATTCGTTCTGGGGCCCTTCACTTACATATGTACACTGGCGATCACAACTAAGCGCACGTTGATTATTTTAAATACAAGGCTTTTGAAGCTAAGGTTTTTTTTGTTATTTTTTATAAAAATATTGTTTATGCTTTCACCAAAACCATATAAATCAAAGTTTCAAACATACAAAACAAAGAAAAATTTCAAAATTGTTTATCAAAATTTTAAACTTTTAATAAAACATCAAAACTTCTTTTACAAACCACTCTATTTTTTCGATCGAAAAATTCTGCAGCCAGAATTGGTCAGTTGACTGGCCATAAAATAGCAATAGATGTAGAAATCGCTGAAAATTATTACGAGAGAATAAAGTAAAAGAAAAAATACAATAACTTGCTTCCAAAGTAATAAAAAGTCGCCAAAAAATGTACATACATATGTATGTAACTGAAGTAGTAAATATGAAACACAAACCCGCATTTTATTAACTACAAAAAATTAAGTAGTAAAAAAAAGCAAATGTGGTAATTTCGCAATCATTGCCCTCATCAATTCATTCAAATGTTTGCCCAAATTTTTTATGCATTGCAATCAATGTTACCATATTCACTGTAAATTACAGTTTTTTATGACAAGCTAATTGTTCTAATAAATAAATAAAAAAATAAATAAAATATTACAGTTTTTTCAAAATTTGAGATGTGAACAAATAAATTAAAATATCTCTTTCGGCTTTTTCGGAAGCAATTTTTTAAGCGAAAAAGGGGCGATGAAGGTTCAGCATTTCCTCTGAGAAGCTTACACTTTGTTGGAAATAGTTTTTTTCTTAGAAATTCACAGTTTTTGAAAAGAAAATCTGGCAACACTGATTGTACTTATAAAAGCTAAAACGCTTACACAGCTCAAATGCCATTTTTTGCGACGCTTGTCATTCAGCGCTCGGTGTCATGCTTAAACAATTGCCAAGAATTTAAATATCCATCATTATGCAAGCTTATGTGGTTAATGGGTATTCACGCACTGCTGACAATGCTAATTAGCATGCGAAAAGCGCAGGCGAAAATGTGTTTAAATTTCTGTATAAATGTTGATAGAATTAACGCCTTTTAAGGGCATTTTTCGGTTCAATGATCGTTAGTTGCTTTAAAGTACGTTTACACGACAAACGAATCAAGCGTTTCGCTCCCTCAATTCGAACGGCGAATCACCCCGGTTACACCGCACATTCTTGATTGGATTCAACAGTTTATTGTTGTTTTTTTATTTTTTTCCTTCATTTCCTCCCTTTCTTTGCTTTGGGATTTTCTATTCTCTTTTGCTCTGACAGCTGAGTTCGGTAAATTTGCGATAAAAATTAGAGAAGACAACGATTTGTACGTGATTCGCAAGGTGATTGGATCTGAATTGAGTGATTCGCTCTCAAAATTTTGTATGGGCGAATCACGTGTTTCGGTCCGTGATTACGAATGGGAGAGCGAATCAAGAATAGGAGAGCGAATCACTTGCTGTGTAAACGTACTTTTAGTTTTGGGAAAAGTGATGAAACTTATAGCCCGTTTCACGAAAATAATTTAAGTAAAAAATGATTCTTTTTGTATTTGAATTTAATATGAAAACTGACAGAAGGGCAAAAATCATTTTTAACTCAAATTGTTGGCGATACCCGGCGGTTGGAATGCTCTTCTAACTGGATTATTCAATTTAGTCCTCCATTGGAAGCGATGGAGTCATACACAAATTCAGAAGTAGATATTAAATTGGAAATTTTCCTTCATTTTTCTACTAGTTTCTAAAATGCCCTGTCATGTGTCAGCTGTTAATTGCCAATTATCCGTTGTCATTTACCAGTTTTCTGCTAATATTTTGCCTCAGTCCTACAAAAATCAAAATCAAAACAAATAGAATATTTCCAAAATTGTTAAATTATGTTAAAAAAACATATTTGAACTTCATTTTTAGCGAAAATGTCGTACCGCTTTTTCGAAGTCAATATTCGAATCCTCTTACGTTATCATATTCGATTTCCTCATGAACTTAAAAATTTTCGCGAAATTTTTGCTTAAATTTTTTCTTTGCTCTTTACTTTTTAAGTATTAATAAACAAGAAAAATCAATTGTGATTTTTCTGTTTTTTTTTCGAAATCTTTCCGGTTTTTTGGATTTTTCGATACACTTTTCAGACCATTTTGGATTTTTATGTGATTTTTAGAGGTTCATTTTTAGTTTTTCTGAGAGGTTTCAGAATTTTTCTTCGAGGCTTTTAGTGATTTTAGAGGCTTTTTTAGCACTTTTCTTGGAATTTTCGGGTCTTCCATCATTTATCGTTATTTTTTTTAGATATTATTTTTGGAATTTTTTGAATATTTTCCGAGGTTTGACCTTTTTCGCGTTTTCTCTATTCTTTCAGATATTTTCGGAGTTTCAGTTTTTCATGACTCTTTTCGGGACTTATTCAATTTTTTCGAAACTTTTTCGGATGTTTTCGGGATCTTCAAATAAACTCTTTTTGACTTTTTTAACGTTTATATGGTGCTTTTGGACTTTTCCGGTCATACTAGTTTTTCAAGTTTTGTCTGCCTACTTTCAGCTAGGCTATGAGTGCCAAAAATTTCCGAATAGAAAAATAAAGGTGCCTTTTTTATCGAAAGAAGTTTATTTATTTCTTTCCCATTTAGCAATAAAATGCGAACCACGTTTCTAAAACAAATGCACAATACCAAAATAAATAAAATAAACCAGTTGTATAAACCTTAGGAACTAGAAAACTTTAGTTGATGAAAAAGTAGTACAGGCTAAGGATTTCACAAAAATGTATTGCAAAAAAATACTTTTAAAAAGTTTCATTTAAAAAAAATTAAAATTAGGCTCCATTTGAAATGAACCAAATATTTTTTCTCAGAATTAGTATAAGCTCATTAGCTTAGGAATACCCTTATTAGAAGCAGCTTTATAGTTTGCCATGCCACAATCATTCAAACTGCTAATCGACTACGTATATACGTATATTTGAAGGTATCTATGTAGGAATTTGCGCAAACAATGGCCGCCGACAAGCATTCTCCAAAACGAAGCTGTTTAAAGCTGTCATTGGCATTGTTCATTTGTTTAGCGGAATGACTGCTGTCTTTAATGCCTATCTCACTGCCGCTTGATTATCCGCCTGGCAGCAGTCAGCCATCATCATAGCGACACTTTAAATGCTGAGAACTTTTAAAATTCTAGCTCATTAGCATATTCAAATGTCATTAATGAATTTTTTTTATACTTGTTTATATTTTTTGATAGTTTTTATTGCTCTACTATTTTTTACGACTGTATATTTTTATATTACACTCCAAATCAAGTTTGATTGACGGCTGGCAGAGGCAAAAAAAAAATAATTAAATAAATACTACTGAATGAGCTCAGGTAAAATGAATGAATATGTATTTACTTTGCACTTACCGCCGAAGAACTACTTAAAAATTTTGGGAAACGGGTAAGGCTTTTGCAAGTGTCTTTTTTGCTGTTATTTTTTATTTTCGGGCGAGGCAATAAAACTAATTATGTCTAGTAGGCAAATATAAACAAATACTCTGAATGCGGTCTGATACATGGTTGAACACTTAATTATGTATGTATATTCAGGTTCAAATTTTTGAAGCGTTGCATGCCTCTTTACTTTTAAGTGTTTGCTAGCATGCGAAGTTATAGTGTAGATATTCGAAATTGCACATTACGTCACGCAAGCAGGAAACCCATCAAAAATGAGCAGATGGCACAGTCATGCCGAGCAGCAACGCTTACAAAGTATGTTTATTTGAACAACAAGAAAAATCAATATTCAAATTTATGATACCTATTCAAAGCAAAATCTCCCCTTTTCCACATTCCTTCCCTTCTCCAAGAAACATTCCTCAAACAAATCCATTATAGACTACCCGCTGTTTAGACCACTGGATGCATGTGCACAAGTTTTGGCAACAACATCACATATCACTGCCGTCGCATAAAGCTGCATGCGGCATGTGGCAACCACTTGATTGTTGCCTACAAATGTGCCGATCGTGTCTGCTGCTCACTTGCGATCATTTGCTTCTGATCTTAGCGCGGTGTGGCGTGCGCAAGTCCCCTCTCCACAATGTCTCGAGCGGCTAGTTGGTAGCAAAGTAGCACATCATCACCAGCAGCGCACTAGTCGAATCGATACGCGCAGGTGAGGCTGATGAGGTAGCAAGCAGCAGCGTGGTGATCGTGCGCATGCTGCTGCTGTCGCTGATCGATCAGTTGCCACGCCGCGGCATCAAGCTGTGCGTAAACGAAAAGCATGCAACCAACTACTAGCAACATCATCAACAACAACAAGCGTCTTCATTTGTGTGCGCTGCTTTTCTTTTTTCTTTTTTTTTTGCACTGATCGTGTGGCACTGATCGCCACTAGCCCAGATCGCTTAAGCAGCGCATTAAATGCGCACTCATTTTTTTTGTGAGCTTGAAGTGTAGACGTTTTCATTTTCCGATTGGGAGTAATTACAGACAACACAATATTTTAGATTTTTTCTTCGTTGCTGTTTTTTTTTCTTTTTCGCAATTTCTTACTGTATTTATTGGCATTTTTCCGGTTGTTGACGTGGTGTGAGGCTGTATGGCGCCACACAGCTAGCATGCCAGCATGTTACTTTGTAGCAATGTTTTAGCTTAAAGTAGCGGATGATCATGTGTCGCCCAGACTTGATTGGCGGTTACGTTGATCGCCTATCATTGATCACTAGTTTGTGGCATGCAGTCGTCCATAATTATGCCAGCAGCGGAAAAAGTAGGTGTTTAATCACCGCAAAGCCACGCCACGTGGGAAAATTTAGCTGTGAGCGACGAAGTAAGATGAAGGGGTTTGAAAAGCGTGAAATTAAACTGAGGAACAAATAAGTGTACAAATAATAATTAATCAAAGCCGTATTGAAATGGAAAAAATCAAAATTTTCAAAAACCAAATTTTTAAATAAAAACCCAAAAAAGTAATTGGAAAACTATTCAAATTTAACTCCAAATATATTTCATAAAATTTTGTTTAACTAAAAATTTTTGAATAGTCTTGTTCATAATTTGGTGCATAAATAATACAAGTGTAATAAGTGTATTAAAACCAGCATTTGACAAAAAACTTCAAATAATAAAAATTGGAAAAAAATAGAAAAGTTGTTAAAATAATTTTAAAAATTCTAGTTAATTCGGACAGGTTTTAGGTCGCTAAATCCAAATTATTTGCCACAATTAAAATTTTGGAATTTTTTTTCCAACCACAATAGCTTTGCTATAAATATACCAAAATAGCGGGCTTTCTGAGCTTAGAAGAAGTGCCAGTTTTTAAGTTCCGATTTCAGATTTTATCAAGAGCGACTGATCTAGTTCGCTGGCAAAAAAATGTGTTCAATGGAATTTTTTGTGTGGCAGGGATCTTTTATTGAAAAAAATAGTTCTAATCGAAAATAAAGTGATTGAAGCAAAACAAAATTCTTAGAACTTTTGAAGTATTAAAATAGTAAAAAGGAAGAAAATTTAAATCTGACCTGAAAATGAATAAAATAAAAATCGATAGACAGAAAAGTTCTATTTTATTTATTATATTTTTTTCAGTTTAAAAGAGGAAAACGAAAATTTTTTGGCGAATTAAAAATACAAATGTGTTTTTTCGTGATTTGATTTACCGTTATTTTAGTTATCGCTATCGACATTTTTATCGCACTATACTATTATCGTTATCGGCGTTATTATCGATATCATTATTATCGATTTTTACGTTTTACCTATCAGCATTGTTTTGGATATGCATCATTTTTATGGGCATTTTTATCGATATTAACTATTCTTGTTGTCGGAATTTTAATCCATATCACTGTTATCGATCCTTACTGTTATACATAATTAACAAAATTGTTATAAATATCGTTATTATTCGCATTGTTATCGATCTTTGCTAATATCGTTAACGCAATTTTAATCGATATCGTTTATCGAACTTTATTATTTTAGCTGTGCGAACTGATATGGATAGCGTTGTTATCGCGATTGTTATCAACCTTTACTGTTATCGTTGTTGGCAAAGTTATCGATAACATGGTTGGCGATCTTTGCTATTATAATTATCGAAATTGTTGTGGATATTTTTGTTACAGGCATTTTTATCAATCGTTACCCTTACCATTATTTCTTACGCGCTTAGTGCATTACAGTAAGTTTACTTATGTATATAGCTTCTTAAGATGTAACGGTTCGGTTACTGTTACTACGCGGCTGGTAATTCTCTACAAGATGTCCTTATTCTGTTTATAAATACATAAACTACATATATTAAGAACTATTCTGTAGCTACAAAAGTTTCCCCTACTAAGATCTGTCTTAGAAGAATCTAGATCGGTCCTAGACTTAACTTAGACCCCTTAAGGCGCTTGATAGATTATTTCAACAAAAGCTCTGTTCATTTGGTTTTGGAACTGGATTGACTAGAGTTTCCTAGGGAATAACTGAAAAGGGTCGTATCGAAAATCAACTTTAAAAATCATGTAACAATTTGTTTTAGGGGTTGTACAGTATACTGGAAAGTAGAATCGCCATATATATAGCGACTGGATAGAGTAAGCGTTTCCTTCATTTTTAGTACTCACCAGGTTTATCTACTTATTTTCTGTAGATAAGAAAACTGTACAGCGCTCCTCTGAAATCCATTTTCACATCCAGCCGGGTCCTGAGCCCATGTGTTTTCTTAAAAATGCGCCAAGCTCAAAACAATGGTTCGAATTGGGTTTCGCTAAAAGCAAAGTGAAGTCTAAAAAATAGGCGAAAATCTAAACAAGAAAATTCCCCAAAAACAAACTATAATACCAAATACCACAAAACAGCTTAATCACTGGAAAGTGAATACGAAATCAGCGCAAATCCGCATGGACGACACGCGATGCAGTACAAATTAAATTGTAAACGCTTTTGATACAGTTATTGCTGCAATTTTCTACTGACTTTGGCACAATTTCAAACAAAAATTAACGCTTATCCAAAAACCCATTACCAACTGACCCAAATCTGCATTTGCGATTTAGACCACACGAAACAAAGGCAGAAAATGCGATCACATGTAGTGAAATAAAAATGAAATATCAACAAAGCCACCGTAAGCACTCATCAACTGCCAACGTTGCTATGCAAAACAAACACGTTCGCAAGCAAAAAAAAAGTTTCGTTTTCATTAAATGTTTGCAATGGACTTTTGACTAGTTTCTGCGCTATTATTACACACATAACAATAATTATTTATTGCAACAAATAAAATAACAATGAAAAAAATTACATTTTGTTATTTTGCAATATCGAACAAAAAAGAAGTAAAAACGTGTATACTGAAGTACAAAAATTGGAACAAAAAGCTTAATACGTAGATATGTATGTATATACGTATGTGCTCGTGTATAGTGCAAGTGCTTTAAACACGTATACGCCATGGCACACAGCTGGCCGATAAGGCAAACACAAAAACGCTATTTAAATGTTAAACAAAAACTGTGTATACAACTTATTTAATACAAGCATTATTTGCTTGGAATTTCCCGCGCTTAACCAACATTCATGCAAAAACCATGCATACAAACATATGTACATACCGCATGTATTAATGTTTGCTTATGGGTAGAGTACATTTTTTTGCAGCAATTGTCGCTTTTATTGGAGTACATATATACATATGTTGTTACATACAAAAACAGCCCAGCTTAAGATAAACAACGGAAATACAAACAAATTTACCTACATATGTATGTAAGTATTTACTTAAATGCCTTCAGTTATACGAATGCCGCACTTAACTACCAGCATTTCTCGCTTGCATTTGCAGCATTTAAAGTGAGCGTGAAATCTGTCGCATTTATCGCTGCATGTTTGGAATTTTTAATGAAGTCGTTGGATTTATGCTAACTTTCGAGATTCGGTGCGGGTTTTTTCAAAAAGGTAAAATCAATTAGACAACCCAATGAGAATTTCAATACCTCTCCGAAGAATGTAAGCCTGAATGCATTTGCTGGAAGAGTGTCTTGCACCTGAATAAGAAAATAAAAATAAATTTTTCAGTTACATAAATAGGAACGCAGAAATTATCCACAGTTCTAAATTATACATTTTGAATGATATTTTCTTGAAAGCTGGTATAACTAATACAATGCCTTACCGGTTTTCACTTCCAAGGTAAGAGTATCATAAAGAAATGTATGTACCTTTGTCTAGCACAAACTTCTTCAGAACCATTTTCCATTCAAATTATAAAGATAAGAAATTCGAGAGAAGCTGCTGTTCAAGTATAACTTGGATTTTGAAATGGTCTAACACAGTCAACCTTTACCTCTCATTCCTTAGTCGTAAGAATAGATATAAATGAAAATTAGTCTATCCAACGAAATTTTCGTAGCAGCTTAAGATTATCAGTTTGTTCCCGATCGTATCCTATGAAACCACTGGACAAGTGGTGACTCTGCGTCAAGAGGTACTTCAGATACTTCAGATACTTCAGAGTCTCTAAATTATATTTCCTCATCATCAGATCAAGGGATCGATGTCAACGATTTCGCTCTATCTGTTGTAGGACCCCCATTTGTTTGAGTAAAAGAAGTTAAAAAGGGCATACTCATTGAGGCGTTCCTCCGTAACTTTTTCTCAAAAAAAAAAAATTAGACAGAGCCAAATCGAACGTACGAAAATCACTTTCAGCGAAAGAGGGTTCAGGCTTGTTGTGGCAGTACAATTTTTGGTTGAGGGTGTCATGAATTAATATTCGAGAGCTAGCATTAAGGTGGTAGATAATCTGTGTAGTTCTTGTCGTCTTCTTAAATTCTTAAGCAACAGAGACTTAAAAAACGCCATACACATGAAATTTTAGATGTATTGCATCCCTCGTAGATGTAACCGAACACCTTCAGATTAATGTTTTCTGAGAGGCGCCTTTTAATAGCCAGTTTCAAGATCACTCAAAGGCTGCGAGAAGAGAAGTGCTGTCAAGTTCGAAAATACGGTGATATTTTAATCTTTTTTTTTTATATCTCGGCCCATGTAGCTGATTTTGAAAATAAAATATTAGTGAAATTTTCAGTTAACATATTTTTGATTCAATAACAACTTCCGACCGCCATGTCCGAGAGGTGCGATGTAGCCAAAATTAGATGGTCAATACAAAAGTCGGCTAACACTACACTCATTCCGATACGTAGAACCGGCTACACGTAACTACTGCACCCGACGTCATACACAAAGACCATGAAAGATTTCCACCGAGAGACAGTCACCACTTCTACCAATTCCCGCTCCGTGAATACCGTTATTAGAGTTGAACCAACACCCATCGTTCACGAAGAGCTTCAGCTGCCTTGAGAGGCCTGCGTAACTTTGAAGCAACTAAGATCTTGGTATAGGTTTCAAACAAGGCTATAATATAATTTTTTTAATTTACGTGCTGCTAAAGAAAATACATGAAAAGCCCGATGTTTTTAAATTCAAAAAAAAATTAAGAAATTATAAAAAACGGCTTTAGCCTAAAAAAAATTTCCGTATCATGTCATTTGAGAGTTCGAATCCTCGGGCAGCGGATTTTTTTCTTTTCTTTAATCTAATTTTTTTTAATTTAACTTTCTCTTGAATTTCAGATGTTATTATTTTAAAAAGAAAAATATTGGTTTTTAATTTCAATCAATTTTCGGGAACTTATTTTATTCTTTTTCTTTGTTTTAATTTAATTTTCTTTTGATTTTTAGATTTTATTGGTTAAAATAGAAGAATATTTTTTTAATTCCATTTAATTTTCAGGAACTTATCTAATTTTTTTTCTTTTTTAATTTAATTTTCTTTTATTTTTTAGATTTTATTGTTTTAAAAAGAAAAATATTTTTTTAGTTTCATTTAATTTTCAAAAACTTATTTTACTTATTTTTTCTTTTATTATTAAATTAATTTTTTTGTTTTAATATAATTTTCTTTTCATTTTTAGATTTTATATTTTTAAAAACAAAAATATTGTATTTAATATCATTTAATTTTTAGGAAATTATATTTTTAATGTAATTTTCTTTCAATTTTAAGTTTTTGTTGTTCTGAAAAGAAATTGTTTTTTTTTTAATTCAATTAGTTTTTAGGCTCATTTTATTTTTTTCTTTTTTAATTTTAGTTTCTTTTAATTTTTAGATTTTATTCTTCCAAAAAGAAAATTAGTATAGTATCACTCAAAAACAAGAGACACAAATGAAGAAAAACTTTTTTAACTTTACAGTTTTAAAAAAAAAAAATTTATGTATATTTTTTTATTTAATTTAATTTTTAAAAAATTATTGTTTTTATTTAATTTAATTTGTAGAAAACTTATTGCTAAAACACAATTAGACTTTTCCAAAGACAGAGAAGAGTTTTGAAGATAGTTGCATAACTGTAGTGAGTTGAAAGACAGTTGCCCGAATTGCCCTGTAAGACTATCTTGTAGTATTCCTTAGTTTTTTTTTATTTTTGCTTAACGTGTAAAACGTAAACCCTTTAAATCCCTTTTCGCCGCATTTTTGATTTTTTAGTTATGATTGTCCTTCAGCAAACGAAAGATATATAACGTATATATGCTTTTGAACTACTTTTCATTTTATAGAGCAATCACCCGATAACTCAGCTAGACATCTACATTGTAGTGTATTTGGAATGTGGGCCTATATAAATTCATATGCTAGATATGTACATATTACGATTTTAAGTACTACACCCACAATTTTGAAATGATAAAAAAATGCAAAAATGTTATCTGTAACTTGGCATACCTACGATTTTTTACATATTATTTACAAATTCTATTATCTACAGTTTCTATTATGTATTTGTTTATTTGCTTGGATTATCTATTTTTAACTCGCATTGCTGGCGTTAAGTGTCGTTATACCCAGCCAATAAAGCTCGTAAAATGCGCCGACGCATTTGAAATTGAAATGAAATGTTGCGCATGCGCGAAAGGTCGACGCGTTGTAAGCTAGTACAACATAAAGCAAAGCACTGAAAAAGTAAACAATGATAAAAAGTAGTGTTCATAACAACGATAGCTGCAATAAGATAATATAATAGTGAGGGGGAAAAAACGTACAAAAAATGTTTAAGATGCCGAGCGTGTCACTTGACATGCCAGCATGCTAACGCTAATATTCGTACAATTACAAACAAGCAATAATAAAAGTAGAAATTATTCGCAAAAGCAACAAGTGAATAAGCTGCATTGAGAGAGTGGGTGAAATCGGCGGCGGCGGTGATTAGCAAAAGGGCGTGTCACCCACAATCGGCAAAATGCGATTTTAACTGCTTTGTGTGTTATTCAGTGGACCGATATGTAGTATGTGAATGTGCTTGCAAATCTTTGTGGTTTTCGCATGCTTATGTGTAACAGCTTTTGTTTGCATTTATCTGCAGACCTGTGTGTCTTAATTCAATTGCATGGCCAGTTTTCATTGTATTTGGTTGTCAATGTATCTCTGCGCCAGCATACAAATCACGCTTACACATTTCGAATGAAAGTATCCACATTTATGCTGTGCATAAAACGCATTTCGACTACGCAATACAATTTTCGAGCTAAAAAACATCAGTTTGCAAGGTCAAGTCTTCTGAACTGAGGGAAACCTTTTGCATTCAAATCACTAATCCCATTGTATCATAAAAATGAAATTTCACCCGCTAGTTGTGTTGAATTTAGATATCTACTCTCACTTCACTTCACTTTCATTGTTGATAACAAATTGCGTGCGTGCAATAGCAAGATTTACCTACGCGACCGTTTAGAAAGGTGCGTATGCTATGGCTTTAAAATTTTATGTTTATTTTATCAAGCCGAGTTGTTAGAGATTCGTGTGAAAAATCGATGGGAATTTGACGCAACGACCAAAAATTTCGGAAAAAAATGTTATCATTGCCACCGTTTGGCGGGCAACGACAAATCTCCGAGGGTACATCTGCCATAGAAAAGGCTTCGCAGAAAAAAGCCGAATGCCGTTCGGAGCTTTACAAGCTGTGGATCCCTTTATTTGCAAGAAAGCATCAATATTCACACCATAAATTGTGGAGAAAAGCTTGTATGGCCTCCACGAAATAACGCACAAATATTAGTATTTATGCGTGATGTTGAAACCACAAAAGTATTTTGCTACTACTCAACAAATTTACATTTTTTTACAGTGGGTTAAAGTTCCCACTTTTTGATAACAAATTAATCATTTTATATGTATTTTTATATACAAATTGACTTCAAACATAATTGTTGTCCTATAGTTAATTTATCGAGCGTTTTTCGTAGAATATTTTAACCCTTTAACACCTACCGTAATGGGTCTCTTTGACCCCTGATCAGAAGATGTCCCATTTATGGTGTTCTGCAAATTAAGTTAAGCAGGAAATTTTAAAAGCGTTCAGCGATGATGAAAAAGTGATCAGATTAAAAGTGAATGAGCTGTAAATGTGTGTGGGTAAATTAAGAGATAAGTAATGTATAAACTTATTTCAAACGTAAATCATGGCTTCAGAGATTTTCAGTTTTATTTATTGGGAAATTTTTTGTAAAAAAATTTTAACCCTTAAACTCTTCTCATCATGGATTTTTTCTATGCTTAATTTAAGAAGCAAATTTTAAAATTTTGTTAGACTGTCAAAATTTTCTGTATAAGTGTAATGCATACATAAATAAAGTCTTGATAATTTATGTAAAGGTTTACATAAAATTTTGGTCATTTAGAAACAGGATATATTTTTTGCACATTTATGTAAAAACTCGACATAATTTTTTGGCATTCAAAAAATTTTTTTTGTCAAATAAAAGCTTGACATAAATCTTCGGTCATTTAGAAACTGAACATATATTTTTGGTAATTTTATATAAATTAATTTTCGAAGTTAAAAAAACACGTAACAGAAATTTCTGGTCATTAACAGAACATACATTTCTGGTCATTTAAGCGCAGCCAAATTTTTCTGGCTATAAAAGAACGTAAAGCGTGGATATGCATTTTAGGTAATTAAAGACCGGAACCAAAGGTTCTTGGCTATTTAATAACTGGATATAAATTTTTGGCCATCTAAGAACTGGACAAATTTTACTAGGTAGTTTAAAAACAGTGTACAAACTTTGGCCATGTAAACACAGAACATGATTTTTTGTTCACTTAAGAGCAGAACATAAATTTTTGGTAACTTAAAACTGGACATAAACTTTTGGTCGTTTAAAAATTGGACATAATTTTTTTTGTAATTTGGTAACTGAGAAAGGTTTTTGGTAATGTAAAAACTTCACATAATTTGTTGAGGGCTAGACATAAATTTTTAGACATTAAAATAAACGGACATAAACTTTTAGTCGTTTAAAAGCTGAACATAGATTTTTGGTCATTTAAATCTGGATATAAATTGTTCGCCATTCAAAAACTGATCAAATCGAGCCTTAACCGCCAAAAAAATGTAAGAATGATGCAAAAATGCATTTAGATGCTTTGAGAGCATTTCTGCATCAAATAAAAAATTTTGAGAAAAATTCTGCTTACTTTCTTTCGGCAGTTAGGGCTTGATATGTAAATTTTTGATTATTTGATAACTGGGCAAATTTTTTTTTTGGTAATTTATAGACTGGAAAAAATTTTTGTTATCTACTATTAAAACTGAACATAATTTTTGGTTACTTAAGTACAGAATATAAATTTTTGGGACTCAAAAAAACTGCATATAACTTTTTTTACACTCTACTTTTTATATCTATTTGTGATCATCAACTAGGCAATTCAAAAACTGTACATACATTTTTGGCCATTCAAAAACTAAGAAATTTTTTCGGCTATTTAAAAATGAGCGAAAATTTTGCTAATGTAAAAATATGCATAACTCAGTCATTCAAGAACAGGGCGTGCATTTTTTTGTGATTTAAGAACTGGACATAATTAAAACATCTGGACATAGATTTATGACAAATTTAAAAACTGGACACAATTTTGTGGCAATTCAGGGGTAAAAATTTTATGACGCCAAATGCTCTCTAAGTAAACTCACAGACTAGAGGAACCACACACGTATGTATGTACATTTATGTATGCATGTACTCGCACATAAGTAATTTTTTTCTGTCTAAACGTTAACACAAAAGCTGCTCTCTCCACGAAACTATAAAATTAGCGAAACTCATAAACACCTCAATTGCGGCTGAATTAGCTGCTACTGTCTATAATCCATAATGTGTTGTATGTGCAATTAACGGTAATAAATGCCCACAGCCATAAGGCAGCAAAAAGCAAGAAAACGAGTGAATAGCGACACTAAAAACACAGGAAAGAGAAAAAAATGAAGGAAATAGAAAACTCAAGCAAAGACGTTAAATGCAGCAGCAGTTGCAAGGTAGTTGCCACTCTTATGTTCGGATGTGTAGAAATAGAAAAACAAAAAACTTGAACAATTAATAATTTCAATAATTGGAGGCACTTAGATGTATGTATGTAGATAAATACGCACATATGCCAGTATTCGCATGTCTGCAAATGTTTTAAGTGAAAAGCATGTGTTTAAAGAGCGAAACAAAAAGCACGTAAGCTAAGAAAAAATTTAATTAAAACGTGTACAAAGCCATGCACATATTTATACATACTTGTTAATGTACATACGTGCAACAAGAAAAACAAACCCGCAACAAGCTCAAAAATTTAATGCGACGTCAGTAATCACTGGCAATTATGCTGGCCACCTTAAAAATGCCAAACAAACAAAAAATGGACTATGGACATATGTATGTGTTGATGTTATTATTTTTTTAACATCAATAAGGGCGGATGTTGTACGCTGTTAACTGTGACATATTTGTGTACACGCTCCCATATGTAGATATATATACCTAGTACATATGAAGATACCTCGCAAGTATGTATATATTGTTTACTGACTAACTGCCTGGCTGACCAGCATAATTTGCTACATATCGCCATTGGCCAAAATGTAAACAAACGGGCATAATGTTGTGGCATGCAACACACAAAGTACTCGTACAAGTAGTGGCCACTTAACGCGTCTTATCGCGCATACAAATCGCAAATGTAACAAATAGCAGGAAGAAAGGTGTAGCCAAAAAGTTCATACCTGCATACGTACGCTTATATGCATGTATACGCATACATTAGGGTGCATCACTCTTCATACAAAAAAAAATTGCTACTGTTTTTCCATCTAAATTATTAAACTTATTACATTTGAAGCCTTCCGCGAAAATATTTCTGATAAGTTTTAAGATTTACTTGAGCTGGACACCGAAAATCTCCTTATTTTGCTGCCGTTGTTAAAATCATTTTGAACATTTTTATGCAGACCTTTTAATTTTGAACTCTTCTATCATATTAGGTGATTTTTTCCAAAAAAAATTTTTTTTATAAAAAAATCGATTTACGAAATTTATTTTCAAATCGATCCAGCTCACGTAAATCTTAATATTTTTCCGAAATATTTTGGCGGAAGTCTTAAAATATAATAAAATTTATAATTCCGTTGGAACCCTCAACTTTTTTGGTGAGGCACCCTAATACGTTCTTTGCTGATATGGAAAAATACTGGCGAAAATTGTGATAAAACGGTTGGCGCTCAGTTTGCATTAATTGTGGGGTGTTGCAAGTTTGTTGAGCGCTACAGGCTGTTTTAAAAAGTATCCATACATGCACATATACAGATTTACTTATTTATGTTCAATTGTCAGTGCAAAGGAACAGCTCTATATAATTATAATTAAATATTTAGTACTGTAGCATATTCTTTTCGTTTTCGAGCGCGCAGTCATGTTTAAGCTTGTAGAACGATAAGAAATTGGAGTTGGCGAAAATTGTTATGGGCATTGAAGTATTTGTACTCCTTTTTCCTTTTTTCTTTTGGTTCATTGGCAAGTGGCCTTTTACTTTCAGCGAAAGTTTTAGAATGTTTTTGCGAATCTCTGTACTTTTTCGTGGGCATGCATTCAAGATTTTTTTCATTGCAGGGTATTTTAAATTTTCAAGATTTTGTGTACCCAAATAGCTTTGATTGTAAGGGCTTGAGAGCCGCGAAAGTCTCGTTCAAAGTATTGGTCTTAATATTACGTTTTAGTGTAACCCTTTGCGACTAAAGTCCCAATGACCCTATTGAAAAGAATTTCGTGAATTTATCCTCATCATCTAGTTTTCCTTATACTCGTAAAGCTACGAGAATCAAAAATGTTGAATGAACTAAGGTCTGAAAAGCAGTCAAAAGTGGTAGCACCCGCAGAGTGCACGCTGAGAGCCGTGCCGAGAGCAAAGCTGATTCCGATCGGCGCTGCTCAAAATTTGGTATCGCAGAGTGGATGCGAGAATCAGCGCTAAATTTCGCTCGTGCTTTAATTTTGAAAAAACTACACTAATCACAATATCAATATCCACAATTTTGCTAAAATAACTAATAAACAGCAGTTACGATAAGCGACTGAAAAATATATTCCGTTTCAGCTCGTGCCAGAGCTGAAAAATATTTAAAAACTGTTATTCTCGCATTGATCAGCTTTACTCTCAGCTCCGATCGGCTTCCACTCTGCGGTGTCTGCGCGATTTTGTATGAAATTTTATGCACTCAATTTTAAGGCTTGTTTCTCGCATTTAACATATTTGCGCTCGGCTCGGCTTTCAGCGTTCACTTCGCGGGTTCCCTTAGTCACGCCAGTGCCGGATGACGGCAGAGAGTGCTCGTTGCTTTCGATTTTCTTTTTTTTCTTCGACAAGTCCCAGCCTGTCCCAGGCGTAGTCGGTGATGATTTCCTCAAACATCCTTAGTTGAGAACATCCCAAGTGAATGAGAGCCCTGTAAGTAATATCTTTGCATAGCCTGGCTAATATTTAGCCTATTTTACTTGCTGGTTCGGTAGTCCATTGGCGGTTTTCTAACTTGGCAAAGGTATACTTATATAAGCAAAGTTTGTAAGATGAAAGTTGAAATGTAAAGCTTGTGTATGTCGAAAAAATTCCATGTCAAAGTGGAAACCAACATTGTGACTATTATTACTTTTAACGCATTGCATTGGGTATTAATTTATATCAAACTTTGCCATTAAAATTTTTGTCACGTTAATACCCAGTGGAAATCCGTCACTAATGATTCTGAAACCACAGCACTTTCAATTTTTTATGATCTTAACCCATCTTAATGAGCACGCGGTTAAAGCCGATTCTAAGGCGCTCGGAGGTTTGCCATTGCCTGTCGAGGGGCGAACGCTCTTGGAAAAAACTTTTTCTAATTTTAGATTTTTCTCTGACCACTGAACGAACCCAGGTCCTACGGAGTTGTAACCACTCGGGTACAGCTCCCGTCGAGAGATGCCTGTGCAATATCTATAAGGCGCCTACTGAAGTATATGGGGTCGATACCTTTGATTATAGATCTAGTTTGCTTAATGGGCAGATTCCATAGTAGGGTGAAGTATTCCTTAAAGAGCAATAAAAAGGAAGTCATCCTTGCATCATCACTTGTCTAAAAACGAGAGGGCTCTGCATGTATCTTCCGGTGTGTTTGAAGGAAAATCGTATAAGAGCTGTGATTAATCGAAGCGCCAGTCATGCTTTAGTTTCATCTTGATTTTAACCTTCATAGACATACTTACATAAATATGCTCCTGGAAATAGCTACTATTCTTCTTAGCTAGGCGCATGCGGTTAAAGTCTCTATGCTAGAATCTATTGGGGGAATAATATTTAGGATTTTAATTTTCTTTTGCTAAAGGACCTATATTTTTTGCTTCAAAAACGTATTATAATTTAGTTAGTTAGTTAGTTAAGTGCTTGGATTTTGTAGAAGCAAATACATTGCGACTTGAAAAATACTTCGTATCACTCAAAGAGACAGTCCCTAACCCAGTAGGCCCAAGATACCTTCGGTTTCCTTATTGAATCTTAAAAGGGCCTTTGTTAGTGATTTAGAATGGATTAATATTTGTCTGGCCCAGGTCGAACAGTCACAGAGAATGTGTTCTCTTTGCATGTGAAATCGCAGTCGTCTGTAAACAGTTAGGTACCCAGAGAGTATGCTAATGTCATTTACGTTTAATAGAATAATATTCTTTCTGTTGAAAGGATAGCCGAAGATCCTGTCTATGGTCTATCCCCCCCCTAGTTCTCACTTCGCTCAGAGTGTACGAGTATACACTCAGTACTTAAGGCGACGAGGGTCAACTGTGAGCAAAAACTCCGGTTCTAAAAAGGCAGTTAAAGGTTCTTCTCGCGCCAGCTCGTCAGCCACCTCATTGCCTTCGATCCCACAATGGCCTGATACTAGGGTGATTGACTCGGTTTTTTCAAACCGGTTTTCCTCGGTTTTTTCATAAATTTTTGAGCGGTTTTTTTAAATCATGATTTTTCGAATATCGAATAGACCGGTTTTTTTTTATCTCCAAACCCGGTTTTTTTACCTAGATTGTAAAGTTATAACTTTTGAGGAATAGTCGAAATGCGGCAACATATCAACTCATTTTACATCCATTATATCCTTATTAAAACGACAACCACAAAATGATTATCAATTGGCATCGCTGAAAAAGTGAACAGCTTAAGGGGAATTCACTACAATAACAAATTATATGCCCATTGACAATTAGAACAAAACAAAAGTACAACAAACACAAAAAGATAGAAAAATATCAAGTTTTATAAAAAACTAAAGAAAAAATAGATTGACTGCAAAAAATTTTAACTGCATTTAATTTTTAAAAGATTACTTTCATAGAATTAACATTATTTAGTTACATGTACTTTTTTCTTACTTGGAGCAAATATTGAATTTTTTCATGAGATCTAATTTTTTTTTTTTGTTTTAAACTTAAAAAAATTTGAATTTCTTTTGCATTGATATTGTTTTCAAATAAACAGTTTAACTTTAGCTATTTTCACTTTTTTTTAGCCGACCGTAGATTTTTTTTATAAGGTATTATGAGGCTGCCAATTACTCAAAAAATCCGGTTTACCCGGTTTTTTTCTGATTTGAAAATTAGAAACCGGTTTTTTCAATTTGCCATTTTTCGAATAATTCGAAAACCGGTTTTTAAAAAAAGTCGAATTATCGAATACCCTACCTGATACCCAGCACAGTGTTAACGTATCTTAAGCAGAAAAATTTGAAGCGTGTCAAAACAGTATTAAAAAGTTTGGATTGCATTATCCTATTCGAGAGGGTCCGGAAGGCTGTTTGGCTAGTGGAATTTAAGTTCAAACGATCTGTGTAGCAATGTACTACGTTCATATATAACTGAAATCAAGAAAAGCAGTCCAGCTTTCAGAATCTAGGATTTTCCCTAGGAACTTCCTTTAAAAGCAGATTTCTGGTCATGGGGTCAGGAGTTCCGCAAGAATGCCTTTATAAATAAATAAATGTTTGAAGTTTACACAACAATTTGTGGAGTGCATCCTGATCTTAACCCTCTCAGTAAAAAAATCAGCCGCTGAAGCTAAAGATCTGGAAATTTGTTTACCGGCTAATTTTGGGTCATTGATTTCAGAAATACCATTTAAAATGTTATAAAACTCTTAGTTTTACCGTTATTCAGCGTTCATTATATTGGACAGTGATACTCTAGATTTGTAAACAGAGAAGTAATATCAATAGTTTTTCTTTTTTTCTTTTGCGAAATATATTTCAAAACTGAGAATAACGTTTAACTTCTTTTTTGGATCTCAATTCCACCGAAAAATAGTTATCTGTTCATATCTATTACTCTACTCAATGTCGATTTTTGTGACACTTTTCACTTTTGTGAAAAAAACGCGGTCAATTACATCCCGAAAATACAGTAAAAGAAATTGGGTAAATAAGAATAATACCCTTTTCTCAAAACAACTGCTATTTTAAAACCAAAGGTCTTATTTGAGAGAAAAAGAGCTCTAAGTACAAAAAAAGTGTGTCCAATATATTGGACGATTGTACTGAAGGGGTTAGTATATACACCATAAGAGGGCTTACGCCGACTCCGAACGGTAAAGGGCTTTTATGAAAAGTTGTTTCATGGCAAAAGTACACTCGAAGGTTTTCCATTGCCTGCCGCGGCACGATCGCCATCAGAAAAAAATTTTTCGGATGTAGCTCGGAGCGGAAGTCGAACCAAGGCTCTACCGGGTGGAAGTGCGCAACTCTAACCACTCGGCTACGGCAGCGGCATCTTATTTTTGACCATAATTTTTTTTTTACAAAATTCCTTCAATTGTTGAATAACTTTATTAAAATTAGGACTTGTCATGCCAAATAGGCCAAAATGAAACCACTAATTTCACGGCTAATAAAATGCAAGTCTATTTGCAAACAATTTGCATTGCTGGGATAGCTTATATATGTACATACATATCTCCAAACAATTATGGCATAAAAACTACTAATTATTGTTATGTGAGTATTGACGCAATAAACTGAAATTACCGTAATTTCAACACATTAGAGTTCAGTAGCTCGCTGACGGTAATATCTCGAGCTCTTACATACATACAAGTACATGCACGCGCATAAATCTGGCTGGAAAATGAAAAGTTTGAAAAAATAAAATACAAGAAACTCGCACAATAGACCAAAAGTATTACATCGCAGCGCCTAAAGAATTTTCGAAAGCTCTCCATTAAGCACTTAGAAGCTCTTTTATTGCGCAATTCAGCAACTGAAGATAATGCGCGCACAAATTACATGCATTTCACTGTCAAAGATGCTAGGAGCATAATGATTATAGACTTTTGTTGCTATTGCTAGTAAGTGTATGTGTGTGTGTGTGTGAGTCTTTTTGGGTGATCAAGAATTGAATTTGGTTTGGCGCTGCCAGCAAATGGCTCCTTCTAAGTAAGTTTATGTTCATAAATGTGCATGTATGTATGTCCCAGCTGTAAAATACTTTTCATGATTGCTTTGCGGCAATTTTTAATTGCTTTAAGTCCCGTTCTATTTGCGCATTGTTCTTTGGTTTATTTCGTAATTGTGTTCATAATAATAAACCATTAACATTAATTCGAAACTATGCAGTTAGAAATCAGGCATACACACATATGGAGATAGGCAAGGCAAACACCTACATAAACCGCTATATTTTTAAAGACATGCATATATACGGTGACCATCCGTTCTGTTTTTGACAGAACTGTTATTGAATCGTCTGTTCTTCGTATTTCTTTTACAATGGTAAATTACGGAAATGTTCTGTTTTTTGTAAATGTTCTGTTTTTGTTCTGTATTTAATATAATTCAGTGTTGAGTTTCTAAACAAGTTATGCAAAACAAATAGACAAGTCTCATCGAAATCGCAAACTTTTTAATCAGAGTTTCTAGAATAAATATATGTATATTCGTATGCAGATTTTTAGCCTATCATATTTTGATATAATAAAGTGCCAATTCGAAGTCACTAAAACCCCCGTTGATTTTTTTATAAAAAAAAAAATCTTACATGCTTTGTATGAAAGAAAATTAACAAAATCAACGGGGGCTTTTAGCGACTTAAATTTTGCGCTTCATTACATTAAATTAAATAGGCTACAAATCTGCACACCAACATTTTTTCTAGAAATTTCGATTAAAATGTTTGCAATTTCGAGGAAAATTTGTTTATTTATTTTTTATTTCTGTACAAAGTTTGCAATTTAGGTTTTTATGGTATTTACTAAATAATGAGCTATTCTTTTTTAAAAAAATTTTACGAAAGAAATTTCGGAATAAAAAAAATTTTACGAATATTGTAAAAAGATCATTGTATGACTATGAGTGCGACTTACTGTAGATTTTTTCTCAAATGCTCTAAAATTATCAACTTCTTATGCTTAATAAAAATCACTTTCATTAAAAAAATGTTTTCTTGCCTTTTTTTACTATTTATTTTAAGTTTTGTGTTGTGAAATAATTTTTTAAGTTGAATACAAATGTATTCAACAATTTATTGAGCTTGAGGTCGTTTTTAATGAAAATTCTTGTGGCCTCAAGCTCAATAAATTGTTGAATATAATTGTTATAAGGCCATAAATAACAAAAACATTGAATTCAAATGTTTTTCTTGAAAATTTGAAATGGGTTTTACTGTTATATTTTTTAAGTTCAAATATATGGTCACCGTATGCATATACATATGTATATACATTAGGGTGGGATAAAAGTCCGTTTTTTTAGAATTTGTATTGTTAATAGCAAAAAAATCTTTGCGAAATATGAAAATTTTCAGTCAGTGTCTTAGGCTCGCCCAAGTAAATCAAAGTTCAATGTGTTCAAACAATTTTTTTCTTAGCTTAATTCGCTCGCATATTTAATTATCTACAAAAAGGTTCCTTATACCACTATTTGTCCTACATAATGGGGTGCAAGAACCTTTTTTGCAGAGATTTAAATTTGCGATCGAAGTAAGCTAAGATAAAAAATTGTTTAACACACTTTGAACTTTGATTTTATTGGGTCCTAAGATATTGACCGAAAATGTTATTCTTTCGCAGATCTTTTTGGAGTACATTGAACCATATTTGTGCCATTAACAAAAAAAAATCTAAAATTACGGATTTTTCAGTCCATCCTAATGTACATCTACATTGTACGATTTTTTCTACAAAAATCACATCTCTTTCGTAATTTTAATGTCTCCGTAAGCTTGCCAATCAGTTAATGTAAACTACAGATACTTTTCAAAAGTTACTCTCAACCAAGTAAGGTGAATGGAAAACGGCAGCTTTTAAACGTTACTATACGCTGAATGATAGCTTGATGTTTACATAAGATTGTGCATACATTCTGTTTGAAATGAATGCTTGACGAATTGATAAATCAATTATCTAACCATTAAAATATTAGTAAATTAAATTTGTTCCCTGAATTTACAAACTTTAGCTTTGTTGTCGTAAGAATTTGAATGCATTTTGTTTATAGCTTTTCATCGATTTTGCTACGAAATGTTGATTTAAATGAAAATAACAGGAAACAATGGAATACCAAATGACTTATTTTATAGCTTAAATCTAAAAAAAAAAAAAACACTTGTTAGCAATATGTAATGGTTCCCCGCTGGATTTCAAAGTAAGCATTGTTATTGTTGTTAATGCTGGTTGCTAAGTAGACGAAGACCTCTACATTTTAGAAATTAAAACTGTCGGCAGTTGTGTGCCGAGCCGCGGACGCTCTAACTGCCTGTGAGAGATATATCGTCTAAAATCCGTTCAGTACCTGTTGACCGTTCTCGTTCAGTGATATATGTACATATGTATCGTTTTTATCCATGGCCTTTCCCACTTTTCTGATAAGACCAATGTAGAGCTTCTGTGGTATCTCGCCGAAACTGCGCTAAGCTATACGGTGAGTATATAAAAAAAAACTCTCTTAATTTTTGTCCAGACACTAATTTGTGTGGAGTCTAAAATTTTCTTGATCCATATAAGCACTTTGTTGATGCTTCCACTACTGATTAATTCTGACCATTTGCATATCCTGATTCAATAGCATCCTTTGCTGAAAGTAGAGAGTTAAAACAAAACAAGTTTGTACAGATTCGAACAGCGTTTAATGATCGTGGTTGAAACGTTAACGTCCCACGGAATCAACTTTTCATCACTAGCAATCATTCATTTGAAAAATTTACTCAATTTCACTTCGTTTCAGCAACGATTTAAAAACGGAATGTTGCCTCATTAAATTTGCAACTGTTAAGTCATCTAGCATCCAAATAATAATAATAATAAATATTGAGCTTCTTTTGGTATTCAGCTTTAGTTTATTGATTCAAACTTTTCTTTGGTCGATGTAAGGTTGCCACAAGATGAAGTATGCCAGTAAATGTATTGTGGAACGATTTTCCGTCATCCCTGGCCAATTTTAGTTTGGAGACAAACCGGTTACGGCGTTGTGTCATCTTCAGTATCGTTTTTCGTTCTTCAACAACCAAAATGAGAATATGCCTGTAAACCTTATCTGTCCTACCAATGTGAGGTTCGTCTTTAGCATCGAAATTTTCGGAAAGGAAACGTTTGAACGAATTCTGAAACTTGCATTTACTTAAGTAATCATGAAAATAAACACCACAGAAAAATTGTTGATCATGTTGATAAAAAAAGCAGCTCCTTTTCGAGATTTCATTTGCAATTCATAATAAATTTGTACTTACCAATAAATTACGCTTGTTTAACTATTTATTTTATGGACTGTCACCTTTGAGGCGCGCTAAAGTATGACCTCTGCTAGAGGTATAAGACTTCAATGCCATCTATTATTACCTATTCCTCGATCAAATATTACGACCTTGTTTTGATTCCCTCAATCTTGTGTAGCTGCACTTCGCCGCGTTCTGAATGAAGCAATTAGCCAAGAATTAAAATCTTAAAAGCGTATAGGAGGTATGTTGCGCATATTCATGTATGAATGCACAATTAATAATAGCTTTGTATGTGTAATGTGTCTAATGCATATTTACGAAATACCCAAAAACTGCCAACGGCCAAATGGCATGTGGCATACAGGAGCAACTGCAAGAAGCTTAAAAATATAAAGTTATTAACAGATTAACATGCATGTAGAAACGTATGTAGAAACATAGTATATGTATATGTAAGTACATTCTAATTTTTTGCTTCATATGCCTAAAAGCATTCGTTCAACAGCCGCGGCATGCAAGACGAATTATCGATATGGTAAGGGAGATCGGTGATCGGCGAACGGTGACTGGGCACTTAAATACTGAATGCATACGCAATGACTTTTTGAATTGAATTTAATTAAAGTAAAATGTATATGATTTATATTTACGTATACCCTGCAAACCATATTTTTATGCACGGTGCATAGCAGAGCGATACGACAAGCGATGCGACATGAAAGCAACATCGCTCTGGTGTGCACCGTGCTTTACAGTAATCTGAAAAGTAGAGAAACAGTAATCTGAAAAGTAGAGAAACCTTAAAGAATTCGTGAAGAAATCATTATTTTCCTTACCGATTTTTCGCCGAGTTTTCTAAAATGAAATGTACTCCATACACTTCCAAACTTTCAGAATTTTCTTTAAGAAAGCGTACAGAAATTTCTTTACGCATTCGTGTCAACGCCTTCATACGGTTTTCTTTAAAGGTTGGTAAAGAAATCTTTACAGAATTCTGAAAACAATTGCAGTTTAATCACTTAGGAAATGTGAACCTAATTCAAAATTATATTGTTTGCCACTTATGTTTATTTATTAATTTTTAAGAATTTTCAATTAAAATACAGTTCATTCTCTCACAAAACCCATACACACCCAAGTTTAAAACTTTGTAGAAAAGCAAAAAAAAAATTAAGCAAATTTTCATCGAAATTCCAAACTTTTTTCACGAATAATCCCAAAAACCGCGAAAAATAACAAATAATACTGAAAGTTACTGAATAAGTCCCAAGAAACGGAAAAATCAGATTTGATTTTTCAACAATGATTTAAAAAAAAACCTTGGGAAATAACTAGTCATTTTCGGCTCAAAAAACGCAAATTTAAGATGTAAAAGTTCTCTTGAAGAAAAAAACTGACGGAAAAAATCCCGATGGGTTCAGAATAAAACTCGGAAAATCTCAAAGGCCTAGAAAAGTTAAAAAAAAAAAAAATTTCGGAAAGACACGAAGCAGTTTCTAAAAACCCAAAAAAGAAAGCACGTTTCACAAAATTTTTAACAATGCCTGAAAAGATGACCTGGCAATTTAAAAAAAATCAAAGGTAAGGTTTAAATGATCCGCTGTACCTAAAAAGAATAAGTGTGAAAAAGATGAAAAATTTCAAAGGTGGCGGAAAATCCCAAAAAATTTCCAAAGGTTTCCAAAAAAATCCCGAAAAACATCAAATTCCGCATAACCCAGAGAAAAGTTTGGATTCAAACCCGAAAAATTACAAGGCATTTCTGCAAAGAAATTGCTCAGTTAAGATTAAAATGTTCTGTTCACTGAACCAAAAATGTACCATAAACAGCCGTAAAAATAACATTTTTTGGTTACAAAAGTCATCGAACATTAAAAAATGTTAAAATTGACATTACACCATTATCATTTTAACATTATTTATATTACATTAAGAAATGTAAAATTACTGTTATTTTAATGCAAAACTGACATTAAAAATGTAAAATAATGACTATTATCCAATGTAGTGCGGACATTT
>JAPVRG010284835.1:1635-12457 GCA_029783565.1 Rhagoletis cerasi
TAATATCGACTCAATGGCTACATCTCACATAAACACACCGCATTGGCTTGTTTATTACACGAACAAACATACGAGTACAACATACGCATAATGGAGCGGCCGGCATAGCGACGAGAACAGCAAAGAAAACAAAAGCAAAATCACTTTAATTTGACTTCGGCACTTCGCTTGAATTCTATGTGCTGACATATCTACACACTTTGTATCTTTTTGTACACGTCGGTTTCTTTCTCTTTTCCCCTTTCTCTATGCTATATCTACCTTCTTACTCATGTAACGAAATCAGTTTTAAAAATTTCACACTGCATTTACGACACCGCCGCCTAAGAAGTTTCACTTAAAAAAAACATTTTTTACAGTACGAGGATTAGTTATTTTTTAAAACAGTTTTCCAAAAAAGTAAGGGAACTTCTGGTACTATGTGTACCTATTGTACACCCCGTGACTAAATAATACGGTCTAACAAAAGCCGTTCATGTAAATCCAAATTTCTAACTTTATACAAAAATTAGAAAAATTCAACAAAGTTGTGCAACGACAATTTTCTAGTTTGAAGTGTCCACAAAATACCGTTGATTTTTGAAATTTTTTTTCTGACGGTGTAACGCATTTTCTTCCATACATAGTTACTATGTTCGATTTTTTTTTTGTTGGAAGAAAGTAATAACACTGTCTCCAAAAAAAGTTTACAAATTCAACGCGAATTTTTAGCCTCTTGAAACTTGCACTTTGTTGTATTGGAATTTAATGGGCTGCAAAACAGCGTACTTAAAGTTTGTTGTTGTTGTGAAAATGTGTTGAATTTTTCTATAATTGTTTTGTATTTTGTTTAAGTATAATATAATGAACTAAAATGAATAAACATTAAACAAACAAAAGAAAATTAGTCAAAACTGGTCAAAATGTCGTGTCCCTATTTTTTCACATTACTGTATGTCCATGCATTTTTATAATCTGTTTCCACGACCGACGCCCTGTTAGCTTATATCGTTTTGTATCGATTTATCTTTCTTTTGTTAACTTAAAAAAATTAGGTAGCAAAAAAAAAGTACTTTTTCGTATAAATGCAGTTTTTAGGGGAAAACAGCAGTATCCATTTTTGGGTTCCAAAAAGAAGTATAATACTGCCAAAAAAAAGTATAGATACGAGCGTTATGTATGCACAATATTTAAGTGATCTCAGAAAGATTTATGTTAATATGTACTCTGAAATTTAAGCCCGGGTTCGTCGCTGCCGCGTAAAAAATACCACAGAGGTAATAAAAACTACGTATATCTTTTTTTCTAGGTAATTTAGGTACCTTTCTGCATAAAAACAGGAGACGCGCTCACTCGCGCGGCTGTCAGTTGGCACCACACACTCGGCCGCAGCGGACGTTTGGAACATCGTGCATACTTACAAGTGAAATAAGAATCAGCTGTTTTCCAGAAACGCCTCACAGCTGAGATCACCTGATTTCAATTACTACAGGGTTACAGTCAATATCTTTAATAAACTTTAAACTTACTCTGACGAAAACAGCAAAAAAAATTTAGATAAAGCGCATGAGTTATTGATCAAAACGCTTTAAGTTATTAAAATGATAAACAAACAATCGAATTGACTAAATTAAATGCATATCTTGCCAATTTTTAAGTCTATTTTATTAACTTTAGCCACTTTTAACACCTCGAGAACACCCTGTTGAACATTTGACAGGAAGGATATTTTTAATTTTGACAGGATATTAAATTTTGGTATACAGAAGAACATTTTTCACTTGTAATAATGCACAATGGTTTGGAATGAGTATGGGTGAAAAATACCCGGTAGCATTTTTATAATAAAATAATTTGTACAATAAAAGTACAATTTATTTTGGTTAGTGTGTATGAGCATAGTGTCTTATTATATTATTTGTTCTAATTTTGCATATTTTCGAAGAAAAAATATCATGATTGTTGAGATTTAAAGATTATAAAGAAAAGTATAGTTTAGTGTATGTGCCTTAAATTTTAATAAATAAATGTTTTATTATAAATAATACTTTCTGTATATAGTTCATAGTACGAACAAACAGAATATTATTAAAAATTTCGATATAAAATTCCATGTATTTAAAAAGGGAACTATGAATAATGTGGTAATTTTTTACCCGGTAGAGATCGTTTGTATTCGTTATGGCCTAGCAACGAGTCCCTGGCTAAATTCTTTCTTTTTAAGGCAGAATAAATCTGGGTCTTCTTTTTTGTCTGTGCTAACTTTTTTTCGGACACTAATGTTAACCACAGCTGCCAATTAATTGAAAATTTGGTCCGAAGTTTAAAATATTTGCATTATTTTGGCCATTTAATGATATAAACTCGACGACTCGGTTCTTAATCTCACCTATATGTATTATTCTTTTTAATTCTACAAGAAATTATATTCGCCGTTATTTTTGATATAAATTTTTTCCAGGATTTCATAGTTTCTATAATTCCACCTTTGTAAGGTCTAATCTTAACCGTTTCCGAAATCTTTTAGTTTTGAAACCTATCTACATAATTCTACGTCTTCAAACTTCCACTCGCCCATTCTTCTTAAATCTTTTAATATGTTTTATAACGGCATTCGTTTATCACAGACTGGATCGGTTTTAAGATGGTTTTACTGGAAGAGGGAGAGACGAAAGGTTGCATACGGGGTTCTGCTTGAATTTATAAGGTGCTTTATGCAGTTTTTTTGGTGATAGAAGACCATTTTGGTTGATATGCTGTAGTTACGAAACGCACTTTATATACAACGAAATCATATTTGCAGCATCGTATATTTGCGAACATTTTCTCGGATTCATTTCGCTTCCCGACGTGTCTGAGGAATGGGGTTTCAAAAGAATATAACTGTATATGCAATTTTTAGTTATTTTAAATTGTTGTTTCAGCTTGATCACCAGGGGCCGTTTTCTTCCTGCTAAGAACAAAAAAATTAAGTCTACATAAATATCAGAAGAGAAAGGCTAACATCTAAGTATGCTTCTTCTTCTTCTTCCAACTCCTATAAAGCATGCCAGTTGCTTCTTTTCTGTGCCAAATGGCGCCAATTGGAAACGCCAACAAATGCCAAATCCTTTTCCACCTGGTCTTTCCATCGCACAGGATGCCTTCTTTTCCTCTACTACCACCAGCGGGTACCGCTCTGAATGCTCTCAAGGCTGAGCGTTTGTATCCATTCGTAAGACATGACCAAGCCAGCGGAGCCGTACAGCTCATCGTTCCATCATCTGCGGTATTCGCCGTAACCAACGGGAAAAGGGCCATACATCTTCCCTAAAATCTTTTTTTCGAATACTCAGGGGACGACTCATCGGATTTGCCATTGTCCATGCTTCTGCGCCATACACGAGCACGGTCTTGATGAGTGACTCATTGAGTGTACTTTGGACGACAAGAGAGGGCTGGCAACACTGACGTGAGTACCGAGGTGCTAAAGCGTTCACTCTTTGCTTGATGACAGGAAATACTTCGTCTTGTCCTCATCAAAGTCTTGGGGGGTAATAAAACGTGTGTCCATCGGTAATGTACTTAGCAAATGCTATATTCACTACTTGTTACTTTTTATTTCATTTAAACGCAATTCGACTCATCAATTTATGTAGCCAGGTTATAAAAAAGCTCTACAAATGAGTACTCAAAACGACATACACTAGGGTCCTGGCCATTTTACTTATTTGTCTAATATAATATGCATGAAAAATAAATAAATTATTAACAGAATTTAATTTTGAATCTTTGAGGGGTTCTGCCCTTTGAATGTAAAAAAATCTCACCGCTGAATGAAGCAACGAAAGTCCTACAAACATTAACGTGATTGGAATGGTAGCTAGAGGGCCGCACATTAAACCCCATGTAATTCATTATTTTTTGCCTTTTTAGCTACGTATTGTTTTTGTTATTGTCGTTGTTATTAGCAAGAATTCACTGTGTGTGGTGCGTGTGGTGGCGTCTTGATCTTCATTGCACTTAGACCAGTGAACACAGTTCAATCGAATTGTGTTGAGAGAGACGTGCGCACTCCCTTTCTGGCCTTCCAATCGCTTTGGGCGAATTCTAATATCGATGACCCTTGAGGTCACTGCTCGCATGGTGGCATGCAGCAACAGACCAGCAGCTAACTCACTGTGTTCGCTTGGTGGGTGCAGTTCAATTTATAAATTGGTCGGCAGTAAATAGGATTTGTTTTGTTTAATGATCGCAGGATCCTTTACTGCTTCATTCAGTTAAATGAAAGCGTGACTCAAAGAAGAGCTGAGTAATACGGTCAAAAATTTCTCAAACAATATTCACCAAGCAAACAAATTGGCATTTGCTTTCATTGCGTGGAAATGGTTACGATGCAAGTATTTTCATATTTATTTATTTAAGTCAAATGAAACATTAATTTCTTACTGACTAAAGAACACAAATACTTAAGAATTATTTAAAATAATTATACAATATGTGGCCGCTGTGGTGTAGTGGTAAGCAGTGCGCGCTTCCCTCCGCAGCCCTGGGTTCAAGCCCTGGTCAGAGCAACGTCGAAAAAAAATTAGAATACGATTAATATGAGTACTGTAGTATGGTCTCCATATGAATGCAGCGTAAGAAAATGCATTCAATTTTAAAGAATGAATCAATAATATGTACTAAATAATAACCCACTCTGACAAACATGTACCGAGCCTCAACCGCCAAAAAACCTAAGCGACATTTTTTTTTTTCAAAATTTTGAAAAAATGTCGCTTACGTTTTTTTACGGTTAGGGCTCGGTACGCTTACCATTAGATTTTAGGCGCCCAAATACATTTGCTCGAAAAAACTGAAAAATGATCTGAAATAGTATGCTCCAAAACAATTTTTTTTGGTTCATTAAACTCGAAGTAAAACTTTTTATATAAAGGCTAAATCACACGATTTGTGCATTTGTACAGATTTGTACATTTTGGCAGTCACAGGGTGGCATTAGCTAGAAACTTCATGAATTCAGCTCAATAAAAAAATTTTCAAACACCACCATGAGAAGGATTTGAGGACTTTCGAGAGAAATATTCTACGCAAGCAAGATTTATGGCCTTGTTCGCGGGGGCGACGGGTACCGAAAGAGATGGAATGACGAACTGTAAGAGCTTTTTAACGAAATGGGCATAGTATAGTGCATACAAATACAACGATCGCACTGGCTTGGGCATGCTGTACGCATGGATATAGATGCTCCAGCCCTGAAAGTTTGCAACTCGGAAGAAGGAAGCCTCCTCGGCGATGGAAAGACCAGGTGGAGGAGGACTTGGCTTCCCTTGGCATTTCTAATTGACGTCAGTGGCCGCATAAGAGAAGCGACTGCCGTGCTTTATTGAGAGCTCGGTCAAAATCGCTTAGGTGGTTACAGCGCCAAATAAGAAGAAATGATAGGATTAACGAAACATTAAAATGTATTATATGGATGGCCTTGTATTTTACGCATCTTGGAGTTTTCTTTTCTTGCTTTTCTTTTTTATTTGAAGATCTACTGCCAAATGCTTCTGTTAAGATGTAATACAAAATAGATTTAACACTGGAAAGACTGGAAAATCGACATACCTTAAGAGACGGTCAGGGGCCATTTGACCAAACTACTTTAAAATTAAATTTAGTAAGGGAAAACTTATAATTTGAAATTGAAAATTGTTTATTTATTTTAGAAATAACACAAAAATTAAATTATAATTTTAACTTTGTTATTTTAGTAACAACAACAAAACTTAATGTACATACATACTTGCCAAAAGCATCAAATGACCCCTATCCGTCTTTTTAGTGTTAAAAAATAAAGCATCACTTTTGCGCACAGTTACACACATACATTAAAAAGCAGCAGTTGCAGCCAATTTTTCTTTATATTTCTAATACTTTTATAGAAAAGTATAAACATACTTAATTTCTGAATCTGTATTGTATTTAATGGCACAAAGTGCCGGCTCATAATTTTGATAATATAAGAGCCCTAAAGGATTCATGTATGAGGGAATTTTTTTTTTTCAAACTCATATTTCTTACATACTTACGACTCCGTTCGCACCCATACATTTTGAGCAGACCGAGTATGTTTGCGGGGAAAAAACTGAACTATAAAAATTATTCAGAGCTTCCTTTACTATACATACACACATATATAAGCGTGTGAGTATATAGGTCTCTAAAAACAAGAATTTACGTTTCTCATCTCTACTTGATTGGAGCTGTAACCGCCTAAGCGATTTTGGCCGAGTCCATCAAAACACGCCAGTCGTTTCTCTTCTGTGCCAACTGACGCCAATTGGAAATGCCAAGTAAAGCCAAGTCCTTCTCCACCTGGTCTTTTCAACGCGGAGGAGGTCTTCCTCGTCCTCTGTTACCAGCATGGCGACCCGCGTTGAATACTTTCAGAGCAGGAGCGTTTCTGCCCATTCGTACGACATGACCAAGCCAGCGTAGCCGTTTAGTCGGATAATATTCCCATCTTCGGTGACCGAAAGTAAAATTTCCTGTTTAACATTTTTGTAAAATACCTTTTAAGGGGTTAAATTTAAAATAGGCCTATGAAGAATGAAATGAAATGAAAATACCTAAATAAGCTATAGATTGTTCTGATACTACATCATCAGGCCAAACGGAATAATTAGGCTGATGCAGCTGCATATGTATATATGTATATGTATTAGTGGAGCTGTCAGCGAACTGAATTTAATTCTTGGAGGGATGTTAAATCTTATATATAAGCAAATGGATTTCACTTCGAATCGACTTTATTATGCTTGAATATTCATCCTGCATTTTAAATAAAACGCTCTTCAGTTACGATGAACGTTTCGATTACATACTCGGGTTTGCTAGTCTTTCTCTAATGAGATCAGTAACAATTGTACATATAACAGTCCTGTGAGTTCCCAATGAGGCCTCAAAACTAAGAAAATTTGTCGCATTGTCTAATTTTGTCCAACATCCGTCTACCCTTCCAGTTTCCAAACTTGGTTTGTACACAAACCGGTTTTGGCGCTGCGTCAACTTCAGAAGAAGTTTTCGTTCTCCGAAACCAGTTTGCTTTTATGTGACAAACAACATGCATAAATAAATCTTTGTTTCATTTTCTTAAATACTCTTAAATTCAAACTGAATATCACTGCGGGGCAGAAAGGCCGCATCATGTCTGTCGCATATATAGTCATTTAACATTAAAAGAGTGCACAACCTTTTATAATTTTTTGGATTCGATAGCTGCCGCGGCATCGTTTTTGGAATTCGATTCTTGCCTAGCCTTGTACTATAGTCAATTTTAGCCATTTTTGGAAACAATTTAATTATGGCTTAGCAAGTAATGATTTAATAAACATGAGTATTTAAAAGATTGGCATATGGTTTCCCACGTTTTTGCAAAAAAAATCTTAACCCTTTACTACCGAGGGGCCTAAAATGGTCACTTTTTCCTTTATGGTTTTATTAAAAAAGTTTGAATGTAGTTTATTTGTATCAAAAGAAAAACAATATTACTTGGTTATTAAGACCTACTGTATAGGTATTCTTGGAAATTGTTGCCTAAACTAGCGTTTTTTTTAAGTTTTAGCAACTCTAGCAATAAGTAATCAAACCCCATAATCGTTTTTTAAAAGCTAAAAAGTTTAAAATTAACTTTATTCCTCTATATTGGAATTTTTGACCATAGTGCGTTGGCTAAGGTGGCGGCTTCCTTTATGCCCGCTGCCGGCACTTCAGTGCATATATGTACGTACATATGCACATATGTGTATGTATATTTGTAACTCCCCTGCAAAAATGCGACGAGTCCGGTATGTGTCCGGGAAGAGTTGCAAAGGAACATGCGACTAATGCCACTTTTCCCTTTTGTTCGAGCATGTCCTATGAAGAGATCAATTGTTCCCCTTTAATAAAAATTAAAATTTGCGCCCGCTGCGATTCGAACCAGTGCGTCAAAATCTATAAAAACGACTTGCCGATCCCAAACAAATGGCATTACAGATTTGCAAGTTGATGTCACTTTTTGTAGTCCCAAATCGAATCCAAGAAAAAAATTTGTGTGACCGTTACAGAAAAACACAAATTTCCATCAAAAACTGCATTTATTACGTTATTATGTACATAAACATTATTTTTCGCGACTTTTGTAAATGAGGTGTAGCGGAAGAACCAAAATGCTTCCCCCAGCAGTAGTCAGCCACCATACGACGATGCGATTGGTCTTTGTACCTCTCTTGTTCTTCCCTATAGGATTCAAGATTCTCTGGGCATTCGTCAATATGACTGTGGTGTAGTACCTACACTTTAAACCCTCCAACATTGCGTTTACGATTTGGGAGTAGTTACTCGACTTATGATTTACCAGAATTTTTATAGTAACTTCAACAAACGAAGTCAAAGCAGGAAGTTCCAAATCGTTCATTAAATTTAAAAAATCAGAATCCTTTATCAATTTTGATTTGCATGGGCACTCCTAACCTCATACGGCTTCTTTTACCCCTGACCCATTGTCTTAGGTGTTCACAGCACAGTTTACAAACAGTTAAAGGTATCCATCGCTTGTATTCACCCAGCATTTTGGATTTGAAGTAGGAAAAATAAGATTTTTTTATAAAATCTTGTACAGGTTTTCGGTACCTTTTAACTGTGTATTCACCACAAATATAAGAAAATACATTTGGCTCATTGAGACAACTTCTACGAGATGAAGCCATGATATTAACAGCAGTTTATATACAGAAACGTACCGATAAGACTTCAAAATGCGCCCACAAATGTATTGATTACAGCCAATATGAAAACTGATGTTAAATTCAAAACTACCCGCGGGAAGAACAAATTAAAAATATTTTTAGTATTGCCAATGGCCACCTGATCACAAACCACTAATGATATCTCAGCACCAACAAATTTTCTTCAAATTGTTAACCTGTGTAATTTTCGTATGATTTTTTTACTTTTTTTAAATTGTTTTAGTCATGTAGCGCGGGACCTTAGGCTAGCGCGAATGTAGCCTATGCTTGAAACCGGCCCAGCATACATATAAGCATTAGCGCACACAAGCGGTGGGTTTTGGGGTTCAAACCCCCCCAAAATCTTGGCTACGAATCAGCAAAATTCTTTTTTAATTATTTTATTACTTCTGAAAGTTGAGCGCATGTTGTGTTTATAGAACTGTTCATGAAACAAGTAATTTTTAAACCAAAAAACAACCGAGTTCAATTCTCATATAAAAATTGAGGTGTATCTACCGTTAATTTCTTAAATTTTTTTTAATTATTTGTTAATTTTATGTAAATAAATTGCAAAGTGTATCTATTTAGTGGCCGCTGTGGTAAGCAGTGTGCGCTTCCACTCCGCAGGCTTGGGATCAAGCCCTGGTCAGAGCAACGTCAAAAAAAAATTAGAAAAAAAGGTTTTTTCTTAACAGCGGTCACCCCTCGGCAGGCAATGGCAAACCTCCGAGGGTACTTCTGTCATGGAAAAGCTTCTCACAAAAATACAATCGCCGTTCGGAGTCGGCGTAAAACTGTAGGTCCCTCCCCTTTGTGTGACAACATCAAGGCGCACGCCATAAATCGGAGAAGAAGCTCGGCCAAACACTAAATGCTTGTAGATTTAATGTTATTGGCGATTTTGATTGCATTTACATAGCTTTTGTTAGTTGGCCAATCAATGGCATTATGACCCATAAAAGAAATATTTATACCAAAATTAACTAAACTTTTTAGGCTCTGAAGAGTGACATAATCAAAAGGCGATTTAGAAGAAAAAGAATCATAATTTGGTAATTTCCTAGTTACATCGATAGTTTTGTTTAATACATTTTCATTTTCTTCGACATCAACGAAATCTTTTTCATAAAGTTTTTGATCGGTTGAATGGATCAATTTAACAAAATCTGCTTCTTCATCCGGTGTATAATATGTAACAGTGATACCGAATCATATTCTTTGAAATCGTGTAAATTACAATTTGGATCAATTTCTAACAACTTTTGAGTTTGATGATTTGGTAACAATTTTTATCGTAGTTGTTCCTTTTCCTCTAATGAAATTCGTTCGTCAAAAATCGTTATTAGGTATTCCAAATGCCGTAGCTGAGTGGCTTTAGCACTGTTTGCAATTAAAGAACAATATTTTCCTTCCATCTGCGAAAATTTCTCAAGTTCGGACAAAAAGTCTAGGTCATTTTTTGTAGCATAAATCGTGAACCAATACTTTAGGTATACGGTTATAAAATAGAGAAGCTTAGCTTCAAATTGCTCCAACAACGTTTCCGAAATGTAAAAATGATTTTTGTACAACATTATTTTGAGAGCCATCGGGCGTGGTGATCTAAATGAACAAGTGCAAGTTCGGCCACTTCTCTGTGATCCGCCCTTCTGTGATTAATCTGGGTTTGTTTAACATAAAAAGCTACCAACGATTGCCGATTTTGGTCCAGAATGCTCTTAGCTGCTTTTGAATTATATGCCGGTGTAATTTTTAAACCACGATTATGTATAAACACTTTCTAAATTGACTAAAAATTGGAATTCCAGCACCAACCGTTTTCATTACCACTTCTTTAAATGGATTTGCCACGCACAATTCTTTTTGATGAAGTCGGCTAGGTCGACGATTCAACTGATTTTTTGTTGTTTTTTCGAATAACACTGCTGCACCTCCTTTCACGCCTGAATTTGCAGCTGTTGTATCGTAAGATAGACCAACAATCTTGTTTGTGATGTTTAATGTATCGCATTGCTTTTTTAATTCGTTTGAAATAGATCTTGCTGAGCCATCGTCAATAAAGTTGCAAGAAATTAGTTTTTGTAACCCATTTGTTGCGGAAA
>JAPVRG010284860.1:1230-11670 GCA_029783565.1 Rhagoletis cerasi
AAAACCAAATTAATAAACAATTATTTCGAAATTAATAGTTTATATAACTATACGCAAGATAGCGCAAAGAAGCACTTTTGATGTAAGTAGCACTTCGCAGTCATGAAAAATGTAGACAGAGTACAAAAATTCACTTACGCTGTAATTGTTTTTGCTATAACTTTGTAGCGGAACTTATTTCGGTTATGATATTTTGTGAGATGGTTTGAATGAGGAAAAATTATGGATCTACGTGAAAAAACTAAAATTGATAATTTTGTTGGTTACACCAAAATTGCGGTTAGGGCTCGATATATAATGTTTTTTTAGATCAAAGATTCATCTCACATAAAAACCAATTACTCAAATTTAGATGAGAGTTTCAAACGATTAACTGGTACATAAGTAAAATAAAATACAAATATTAATAACGGGCTTTTTCGTGCTAATTCGTGCTTTTATGAAATTTTACTGAACGCCCATGCACGCACGAGTTCGTGCTGACAGCAAATATTCCGGCCCGTACCCGCGGGCTTACGCAGGGGCCCGTTGGGCCCATGCCAAAAGCCCGGCCCGTGCCCATCTCTAGTACATACATAGGTCCTACCACTCTCTAGTAGATATAAACATTTTAACGTCACCTCTTTATCTGAATTTCTCTTAAGTTATTAAATATTTTAGAAAAATTTACTATACGAATATTTATAACAACTCTCAATGCACTTTCAAGAGTTCCAATTAGTTCGAAGTTGCTATAAAGGGCTCTCTGCATTGCTTATGACAATACATAAATATATGTAAACACTTAATAGTAATTAGCGAAAAACTGCATCTTTGGCGTTCCCACTGCTGCTGCAACTGTCTGATTGTCGTTTACTGAGGCAGCTGCAGTGGCTGGCCATCTTTACATGTATTGTAAAAAATTCCTTTAAATCGCATAAATATGAAGGCAAAACACTTGTACGCACCACTTTATAATGCCTTGCAACAAATAATAATAGTGTCATAATGTCATTTTATATTTTATTTTTGTATTTGCGTCTGCCGCCGCACAGTGTGGAAATTGACAAAATCTAATATCTCCAGAACGAGAAAAGCTAGCGTAATAAATTCAATAGCATTTTACAGCTTTTGAGATAGGGAATTCAGAAAAAATAATTTCGTTAGATAAGAAAACTATCTTAATCTTGCTAATGACCTTCAAAAGTAGTAGGTTTAAAAATTTTCCTCATTTTTTGACATAAAAACAGTATGCAATAAACTTTTTTAAATATTTCAAACACACATTTTGGTTGTTCTTGCATCAAGGAATCCATTTCCATGGCCGCAAGAGCGGAAAAACGCATTTAAAAATTTTTTTGAAGCGTTCATTACATGCTGTTTTTATGTCAAAAGACAAAAAAAAATAAAATACTTTTGAAGCTCGTTTTAAGGTCAAGGTAATTTTTTAATTAAAAAAATAGTGTCCAACAAATTTTTTTTCCTAAATTCTCTATCTCAAAAGCTTTTAAATACTGAAAATTTCTGTAAATTTATTTCGCTAGCTGTTCTAGTTTTCGAGATATTAGATTATGACACAAAAAGAGTTAAATTTCCACACTGTGCGCCGCTAACGTTGCAGTCCCTGTTTCTGCCGCTGTTGCTTCTGCTGCTGTAATTGAGCTCATTGTTATTGCAGTTGTAGACGAATGTGCTCTTATGGAGCTTGTAAATTAATTCAATGAAAAGCGGCCAAAACACGATAAGCAAAAGAAAACGTATGTATGTATAAAGAAAATGTAGAAAATAAAAGCGTATATGTAATAGAGTTTACCGCAACTGGTAACAGTGCATACAAAGTATATGCGCTTGTTGTTGTTGCAGTTGACGTTATTATTTGTGTTTTTTTAATACTTTTTTTCTATAAATTTTCATCTCTGCTCTTTGCTGCTAACTGCTGCTCTTGTAGTTTTTATTACTGTTAGTATGCGTATCAATAAATAAGTCAATGCACTGTTTATACGAATTGAGAGTAAATAAATGCCTTATTTTGTTTATGCGTATCTATATGAATATGTACATATGTGTATATGTATTTATTTGTGTTCTTGTCTTTATTGGATTTGCTTATACTTACTATTTAGATTCCTTTTTAAGTAGTAGTACTTGTGCATGTACATATGTATGTAGTTTATTTGCAGCACTATTGAATGTTTTATTAGTCAATGTTAAGACGTATGTATATCAATTTGATTTTCATTTTAACCCTTATGGTTGACCCTATGTTTGGAGAAACATGTATCATTTTGCTGAAATCTTCATAGTTCACGGCTTTGTTATCCAAATGTAGAATCTTCCAGCCGAAATCTACGATAAGTTATAGATTTATTTTTATGCGGTCCATATTTATCTCCTTTGTAACGCTCTGAATGTGCCTTATTTTTCATATTTCTTACTCCTTCCAATGCAAATTGTCCTCCAAATATTATGTCAACTGATATGAATTTATAGGTGTATTACAATTTGATGAACTGCATTTTATATACAAACATACATATGCACATATTCTGTTAGTAGACTGTCTCGTTTATGAAAAGCAAAGTTAAGATTTAATTGTACATTTGTAAGTAAAAGTTAACGAAAATCCCGAAAGATCCCGAAAAATACCGACAACTTCCAAAAAGTACGAAAAGATACAAAGAAAAACCGAAGAAATCCTGAAAAGTAAAATGCTTAGAATCCCACAAACTTTCGAAAAGTCCAGAAAAGTCTCAAAAAGAAGTCCATCTAAACTTCAGAAAAATCGCAAAAACAAGAAAGTTCGAAAAGTTAAAAAAAATGCAAAAAATTCAGCAAGAGTCCCGAAAGATCCCAAAAAATAAACCAAAGTCCAAAAAAGTCTCGGAAAAATCCAGCTAAAATTCGGAAAGATCAAAAACATGGCATCGAATCCCGAACAAATCCAGCAAAGTCCGAAAAGTTTCAGAAAATGTCGGTGAATTACGCACCACAAATCCCGAAAAGTCCAGAAAGCTTGCGAAAAGTCCCGAAAACATTTGAAAAATCCCGAAAATATGAAAGAAAGATCTCTAGCAAAGAAATCTAGCAAAAATCCCAAAAGATCACAAACATCAATTCTTATATAAAAATTTAGGAGAACCGTTAATTTCTTCATGATCCAATGATCTAAACTAAACCAAATTAGTATGGGACCGCCCTTAAGGTACCACCTTTCCGATAGAAAAAATTGTCGAAAACGGTTCACGTGGATTAAAGTTATACGGTAACATACATACGAAAAAATGTTCCGACGAATTGATAACCTTCTCCTTTTTTGAAGTCGATTAAAAATAACACAAATAATCCCAAAAAATACACAAAAAAAGTCCTAAAAGATACTAAAAAGTAAAACACGAAGAAAATATTGGAAAGTCTAAAAAAAAAACCAGTAAAATGCTAAGATTGTCGAAAAGACCACAAAACTCCCTACAAGTCCAGAAAAAGTCGTGGAAAACGCAGAGGTTCCTACAGATCCAGAAAATCCCAAAGACGTCAAAAAAGCTTCCGAAAAATCGCAAAAAGGAATTTAAGAGCAATCCCCAAAAGTCCTTAAAAAAACACAAAAAAGTCCGAATAAGACCCATAAATGTATCTTAACATAAGTAGCATCATTTTAGCTCAATAGTTATGTACCTTTATCCAGCGCTTTAACGATTTTTTTCCGTCCTAAGTAATAGATTTTCTCAGGATCCTCAAAATGGGCGTTTGTTTCAGTGACTAACTTAACGTCGCCATGATATTGTTGGCGGAGAGATGCAATTGGCTGACTTTTTTGCAGGGAGAAGTTCACTGCTTTGACTGTTTCTTGATTTTTGGTGTATTTTGATGGATTCATGTTTCGTTCACTCATGAAATTAAAATTTTTTTTAATTTTCGCCAAAATTTACGATGCTGTCAGTTTTTAAGGGCTGTGAAACACAAACCAAATCACGTATGGTGCTTTCTTTTCTACCGAAAAATGTTGCCTTCTCATTGCCCTCTGCGCACAAATACTAAGAAGAGCGCAATGAAAACGCAAAATTTTGTGTAGGCAAGAAATCGCCAGAAATTGACAGGTAGAGTTGCATTTAAAGATACTTTATAAAAAAATCCCTGACCTATCAAAGTGCACTCGTGAAATTTTTTCTATATGGTTTCAAAACTCTCGTTTTGAACGTTCGGATCTGTTTTTGAACCGTTTACTTTCCCGATAAAAATCCCCCACTTCAAACTTAGGAGTTACAGCACAAGCAGCAAGCATAAAGGTTAAAAGTAGCAAGTTATTTATATACATACATTTATATGTACCTTTGTGTCTTCAACAAAGATATCAAGCACATCATAGATACTCCAAAAACTATGCGTCGCGCTCCAGTATTGTTTGTATCAAATATAAACATCAAATACTAGGAACAACAGCACACGCTTTCCGCTTCATTTTTTTTCTAACTTCAAATACTAAAACCATTTGTATTTGTTCTACCATCACTCTACACATTTGTTCGGCAATGCAACCAATGTATGCATATATGTATACAATACTCGATAAGATTTGCTGCTGTTGGTTGCAGCGGAACACGCGAACATTTGTGGTTAGCTCTATGCAATATGAAGATGGGTAAACATTAACTGGTAAATATGTCATTCGCTTTTGAAGTTATTTTACCGCAACCATGCACATGCAAGTGTATCCTACACCTTTAGCTGCTTCTCTTATCACACCAGCGACATTTTATGGTTCAATTGTATGTATGTAAATACCTATAAATGTATATATGTACTTGTATAAACAGCCATATGCATTTACTCGTAGCTATATCCATACATCTCCATTTTTATGTAATCTCCCCGAAGCCCGTTGTATTTGACTTTATTTGCCTCCCTCAGCAGTTCAATATTTTGCTTCTATGCTGTTGCTCTATCTGGGTGCATTGTGTGTTTGTGTCCGTTTGTCTGTCAGTGGCGGCCTTTTACTGTTTGGACCATGTTTCTACAATGAATATTTCTCTTCTAGTTCATTTGTATAGTATCTCGACAAATATAGTACATATTTATGTGCATATGTATGTATCCAGTGTTGTAGTTGTTTACGCAAATGATACCCGTGTCAGTACAATACTTGTAAATATGTCTTTCACCTCTGGTATCTGTTTCTATTCACACTTGACTCAAATTTGGTACTCGTCTATCAGCACCTCCATTGTGAGCTGTTCTGGTAACTAGCATATCTTGCCATTGCTTTAATATTTGCTCCTAAAAATAACTGCGACAATACTTTGGTCTGGCTCCTGATTGCCACAATGTGTTGCACACGCACATATTCGTATCGTAAACATGTATGTTCGTATGTACAGTGACTTACAAAATTGATTACGCTGTATTTAGATGTGAATATATAAATTATCGAAAAAGGTATCGTTAAATATACTGAACAATATTTCGATTTCTTTGTCGAAGAATTTATCGACAAGTCTAATAAAAATATCGACAAATGTAATAAAAAATATTGATAACTTTACTAAAAAATATCGATATATTTATTAAAAGATATCGGAAAATTTACTAAAAATATCTATTAATCTACTGAAAAAGTTGTGGATAAATTTACTAAAACATTCATCGATAAATATACATTTACTAAAAAATATCGATAAATTTACTGAAGCATGCAGCTAAATTAACTAAAATAACATCGATTAAATTACTGAAACAGTCATCGATAAATTTACTGAAAAATTTATAGACACATTTACTGAAAAACTTATCGGTATTTTTGCAGCAAAAGTTATCGACAAATTTACTAAAAAATTTCAATAACTTTAATAAAAAGGTCGATACATTTATTAAAAAATAAAGGAAAATTTACTAAAAATATCTATAAATATACCGAAAAAGTTATGGATAAATTTACTCAAACATTCATCGATAAATTTACATTTATTAAAAAATATCAATAAATTTACTGAAGCATGTAGCTAAATTTACTAAAATAACGTCGATAAATTCACTGGAAAAGATATGGATACATTTGCTGAAACATTAATCGATAAACTTGCTAAAACAGTCATCGATAAATTTACTGAAAAATGTACACACATTTACTGAAACACATCGGTATATTTGCTGCAAAAGTTATCGATAAATTTACTGCAAAAGTTATCGATAAATTTACTGAAAAAGCTTTCGATAAATTTACTGAAACAGTCATCGATAAATTTAAACCGAAAAAATTGTCGAAATATTTCCGGATTACAATATCGAAAAGAGTTTAATGGATGTGCATTAGATTGGTCCAGGAAATCCTTTTTTTCAATATTATTCAGTGCTCACGCAAATTTGTGTTCCTTTTGCTAAAAAATGAATGTACATAACTTGATTTAAAAAAAAATTCAATTTAGAGGTCGCTCAAGTCCATTTTTATTTTGCTAAAAATTACCCGTCCTTCAATCCGTGCGCACGCGGAATTCCTCTGAAAATTTAAGTTTTGTAAGATCTTATAATATGCTTTCGAGGCTGCTGAATATAATAGGAGAGTTATTTTTACGATCAGGCTCTTGTTTTTTTAGATAATACGAATAAATAATAAAAAGAAGGAGAAAAAACCCCCGAAATTGCACTTTTAAAGTAGATTATTTCTTAGAAAAAATTTATTTGATTTTATGTCAACGATGATGTGTATAGCCATAACCTTAGCGGACAAAATGAGTTATCGCAGAGAATTTAACGTTTATTACTTCTCGTGATATCAGCAAATTATTTAACCTGAATTTAGATGCGTAGCTGTAAAAAATAAAAAGAATGAAACTTTTTTCTAAGAAATAATCAAATTTCAAAACGCAATTTCGGGTTTTTTCTGGTTTTTTTTTATTTATTCGTATTATCTATAAAGGTAAGAGCCGGATCGAAAAAATAATATTGAAAAAAAAGGATTTCCTGGACCGGTCTAATGTGCATATCAACAAAGACATCGATAAATAAATCGATACACGTTTTGATGAGCTTATCGCTAAATATATCGACCCAAATTTCGATAAGGAATATAATCAAACATAACTTTAACGAATATATCAAGCCCTAACCGCCAAAATAACGTAAGCGACATTTTTTTGAAAATTTTCCTTTTGATGCAGAAATGCATCTAGATGCCCTGGGAGCATTTCTGCATATGCTCGATATGTATCAATACGAATATATCGAAGACCGTTTTATTTTCGTTATGAAGTTATGTTTGTAGTCGGCGTCTTGACGAATTTTTAGTACTTCTAACAGCGTTCTCCTTGTCCACGGTGTTCAACTGGACGCTATGTAGTTTAGACATCAGCGACCGAGGGATCATCTTGTATGGGATCGATAACTACTTAGCACTCAAAATTAGTGTAGGCAATAAAAAATCTTGGGACCTATATTTGAGAGGTTTAGCTTTCAATATGATCGCCACCGGCTCTCTGAGAAACATTGTTGTCTGTAGGACCAGGCTGTGTCGTAGGAAAATTGATTACGTATCGTGGTGAGGAAATAATAGGAATATAAGTGTTCCTTCCTCTTTTACGACTAAATATTTCAGTCGGGCAGACAAAGGTTATACGGCAAAGAATATACGACACCTTTATATTAAGATTTAAATACTTCTCATGTTTTCAAACATTAGGGGCATTCGTCTAAACGCGTAAATGCCTCGTAACCGCGCAAACCTCGTAAAATTTCGACAAATACCCCTATTAATTCATTCCAAAAGTGTTCTTTTTACAAGCCTCTCATTCATTTTATGACTCACTGTAGGTATTATTTGAATGTGCCGTTTCATGCTTATAATCGCTACCGGAGGCATAGCAGCGTATTTATTTCTAGCATTGTTAGCAGCTGGAAAATATGGCGCAATGTCAACGATTGTGTAGGCTTGAGGAGCTGTGCAGGAATATTCCTGTTTCGTAAAATAAAATTGAAACACACGGATTGTGATGTTGTCGTCATCGTTGCCGTTGTCGTCGAACTTACACATACATACATATATGTATACCCTGCAGGGAAAGCTACCAGTTGTTACCTAGAATGCTACCAGTGTGGGTTTCAGCCCAACTAGTTCACGTTGCGTACTTTTTCCATGCTAGCGACTGGTATTTTTAACATGGCGATGTCATAGGAGATGTCAATTGTCCGCTCCTGCATCAGTTCCATACCAGTAGAAATACTAGTAGCATCATACCAGTTAACCGGATAGTCTGCCGATTCATCCCCCGTGAAAGGAATAACTATATGTCATTTTGATCGCGCCGCTCCAATAGTCGCAATGGCTGAGTGAGAAAAGCACTACTGCTCGATTCCAGAGATCCGAGGTTCAAATCCCGGTGCAGTAGATTTTTTTTTTCTTTCAATTTTTTTTTTAATAATGTTTTTATTATAGTTTTAAATTTTTCTTTAAAAAAGAATTATTTTTTAATTTAATTATGATGATAATAAAGTATTTAGGTTAATTTAACATATTGAAATTTGACTAATTCACCTTAATTTACATTGATTTAATTTGAAAAGTTTTACCACCTCCAATCGGACTCGAACCTGCGATCTCAGAACCAGAAGCAGTAGTCTTCACGCGACGCCACAGCCGACACTTCTGAGAAAAGCAATTATTTCCGTTTTAGTTTTGGCTTTGGCATTTCAAAGGCAGATGTCGCTGTCGCATAAGTTGTTCGAAATTGTCGAACTGGTAGGCCATCGCTTTAGCTCATACCAGTTCATGAACTGGTATTTATATTGACTAGTTTGACTTTTCACTGCAGGGTATTTACATGGCATTCATTGAATACATCTATATACATACATACATAGTTTATTGTGCTGCTTGGAGTGCAGCACAAAAAATATTGTTTTACAAGTTAAATTGACGACCACGCACATTTCTTGTGCCTATGCACTTATGCATATACATATGTACCTATGGATGTACTAAAGTATGTACGAGCTAATGAATATGTATGTTAGTACATATTTCCGGTGATGTCGCATTTGATTACAACTATTTATCACTTTATGTAGTATATACCTTTACGGTGTTTTGCTTATTGTTACATGATACACAAGTTTTCACAGCAAACATTAGGCTAATAAAGTTCATTGCATTACTGTTAATTTGGTGCAGCAGACTCTGTTATATGACACGTCAAATCGAATTGGAAAGGCAAAGCAGTTTATGTACGTACTTATATAAACTTTAGAAACTCAGAATTAAGAAAAACTGAACCTACTCGTTTTAGTGATACCATTTTGGCTCGATGTCCACCTAAAGGCCGTTTCCACGACAAACGAATGAAGTGTTTCGCTTCCTCAATTACGAACGGCGAATCACCCCGTTTACGCGGCACATTCTTGATTGGATTCAAGAGTTTGTTGTTGTTTTTATTTTATTTTTTTCCTTCATTTCCTCCCTTTCTTTGCTTTGGGGTTTTCTATTCTCTTTTGCTCTGACAGCTGAGTTCGATAAATTTCCGATAAAAATTAGAGAAGACAACGATTTGTTCGTGATTGGCAATGTGATTGGATCTGAATCACCTACCAATGAAGTGATTCGCTCTCAAAATTTTGTATGGGCGAATCACGTGTTTCGGTTCGTGATTGGGGCGCCAATTACGAATGGGAGAGCGAATCAAGAACAGGAGAGCGAATCACTTGCCGTGGAAACATACTTTTACTTTTATTTGAAAAGCCTTAAAGATCGCACATTTTTGCTGATCTTCAGTCTGACAGACATTACGTGCTAGGTCCCGTCAATCCCGAACTGTGTCACAGAAAGTGTTCGACGTTTCCGATTTCTTTTTCGCCTCGGCTGCTTTCACAGAAGTTGTTTGCTGGAGAGTCCACTCTTCCTGCGTGTATCCTCAATAGACAATGACTATGGATGCTTTAAAAAATCATCCTCACTTGAGGGCGCTCCAGGAGAATGAGTGCACTGCACCTGTCCTTGTTGAGCCTGGGCCAGATTTGACTTGAAACCTCTTATGTTTGCCAGATCGATTAGGTTGATTTTAACTCACAGTTTGCACGATGCATCCTCTGTATTTGCTATACGAAAGGTGCTTGTGGCAGAAAAGGACGTGCCAGCAAGTCGTCTGCCTCACAATTACCTGGTATACGTACATACATGTCCTGTCACCGAAGTCAGCCTGGTATGGCAGATCGGTTAGAATATGTCTACATACGAAAGCTATTTTGGAATTTTGGAAGCAGCCGAGCAGCATTTTTAAAGATTTCAAACGGCTTGGCTGTGCGAGAAAATGACCACTTTATGTAAGTTAAGATTAGCCCTAATCAGCCACAACGCGGCTATCAACTTAGCTTGACGCGCTTGCAGAGATCTGCCAATCGGCAGCACAGACGGTTCCTATTAGTATATACCACTTTCTGCTCTCTGCTCCAGGTCCGGCAGTTGAGTTCGAGTGAGCGTCCAAG
>JAPVRG010284896.1:15542-31240 GCA_029783565.1 Rhagoletis cerasi
CATGTCGCAAAGTAGTTTAACTGAAAGTCAAAATACGACGGTAGTTGTTTTGAAGGATTCTGTGGTGGCTTTCTAGCGGTGAATACTGCACCTTATCTATCTTATTGCTACGATTTAAGCATCTGGGCTTTCAGATTTTACACGCAACCTAAGAGCTGTTTTACAGGGATATTTTCTGTGGTTTTTTTTAGAGGATACATATCCACGTATCGTAGCGAATGTACTGCGCTCCACTGAGTTACACTTCGTGAGGACAACGGTAGTTCTCTACGGACGCAGCTTCTGATACGTTCGTTAGCTGTTTTACTATCTGTTTTCTAAGAACACTCACATACGATTGTGTCATGCATTCATCGCTCTCATCTACAGAGCGTCTGGTTCTATACTAGGAAAGTCCTATTCTTGAATCATGTTTCTCTTACGGCCAATAGTTACAACTCTAAAAATCTTACACCTTTGTCTACTTATCTGGTACATAGCCTCTGACCGCAATTAGGCTAACTAACAAGTTTGAATACTTGGCTCTCCTTTCCTCGTTTGTTCCGAAAATTGCAAATGAATTCCTGTCTAGATTAGTACAAGTGAGTGCTACTGCTATAGATTCATCCAGTTAAGCTCCTATTTTAACTAATTTTATCGCCCTGTCATATCCATACATGTACAAGTATGTAGTAACCTTCACAAGAGAATTAGTCCTTGACAGAAAATCAGTACAGTTCCGTTTTCCGTTAAGTTCCTCTCATATCCATATGTGTATGAGTATACATGTTCATTGAGCCGGAAACCTTCACAGAAGAAATACTCCTTGACTAAGAAAATTAGCGTAGTCTGTTATCCGTTCTTTCACTATGCTGCATTTGGTTTCAGGAAATACCAGCTGCCTGAGTGCATTACTCCTATGCTTCTTTTTGAGAAGTAGTCCTATCTCGAGGTTCTACACGATTGGCAGTAGTCTAGTACTTCAGTTTAGAAAATACTAGCACGGTGCATATCTTGTGACACCAAGCTATACGAATAAAAATGCGGTTATTTTGTAAATAACTGTATCTTTTACTTGGGAGCAATATTTGATCCATGACATGAGACACAACTATTTAAAAAAGTTGACCGCTAGTTTCCGAAAGAGTACACATCCACCTTTTATTAGAAACAACTTACTTCAAAATGATCTTCCTATTAAATCAGACAAACAATTGAATAAAATTGCCCCATGTCAGCCAGACCGCGATGGTGTTATTCCTTAACTAATTTTGAACGCATCGTCGTAGAATTTTAAGTATTTTTCTACTCTACTACTACTAACTACTACTAGCTTCGATTGTGAGATAGACCCTCTGCTTTAAGAGTAGATACTCGATAGTAATATGGAAATAAGATCGACTCACGAAGTATTGATTTTAATAAAAGTGTCAATAAAAGGGATGAAAAATACGACGGCAAATCAATAATCCTGTGACCATTCAAATCAATAATTGTCTTTTTTTATTTCAAAACGACTTGTGTCTCACGCTCCATCCAGCTTTTCTTAAAATTCTTTACGCCCTTCCAAAAGTATGCACTTCTTTCAGCGTTGATTTCATTGTCAGAGCCATTTCTCATTTTACTGAGCAATTTTTTTGGGCTTGGAAGCAAAAAATATTGGCAGAGGGCTGAATCTGGAGAATAAGGTGAGTGAGGAAGCAATTAAATGCAATGGAGTGTAGTCGATCCTGGAGTACAATACGGTATAGGCGCTGCTATGTGTATGCAGTTACAGTCGCACGGCTTTACTTAACCCCGACTCTTGCGTCCTCCTTCAGGCACTGTGGTCAACGTGAGCAACCCATGTGCGAGATGCGGTAACCAATTCGTGTGAAGTCTTTCTGTTTTTCAAAATGTGCCTCGTTTTTATTTAGCTATTTCTAACATGAAAATATTTTTACCAAAACTAAAAATTTAGCACAACTTAGAAAAACATTTTTTTTTTCAAATAATAAAAAATAAATAAATAAATTTTTAGAAAAAGGTAAATTTTTACGGAAAAAAAATTTTTCAAAAAATTATTTATTGTAAAAAAAAAATTTCGAAAAATCATTTTTTATGAAACAAATTTTTCTGATAATTATTTTTTAGAATTTTTTTCGGAAATAAAGTATTTTTAGGAAAAAGTAATTTCTTTTAAGGAAATTAGTGAAATTTTTAGAAAAAAATATCATAGCTAGAAAAAATATGTTTTTAGGAAAACAGTATTTCTTAGTAAAAATATTTTTACCAAAAGTAGAATGAAATTACCAAAGATTAGAAAAATTAATTTATTGGGAAAAAAAGCTAAATATGTATTTAGGAAAAAATTTTAGAGGAAATTTAATAAAAAAAGCTAACTTTCTATAGAACTTTTTAGGAAAACTCTTTGGTTGTTTTATCGGCTTAAAAAAATAGAAGCCTTAATTCGGCGCGTATATTTTTAATTATAAGTTTGTTGGTGTAGGTTGATCTTTCCGACAGGGTGGCAAGATGATTTACTTTGGAACGAATTTCCATCATCCCTTGTCAAGTTTAATTATAAGCTTACAGTTCAGAAAGAGTAAATTCGGTGACGATTAGTTGCTAACCGTTGCATATTTTTAGGCGTGCAAGCTATATATTTCGCATACTCCTCGTAAATTCTCAAAAGAGCGTAATGCAAACCACAAGTGGTTTTCAGACTTTAATATTTTCATAGGAAAAGGGTGTAAATTAGACTAGGTTGCGAAAAAAGGTCTGCAATGACAAGCGAGTAATTTTGAATGGCAGACAAGTAGTCAAGCAGACCTGGATCTGTGTGGACTTTTGTTATGTTATTTGAGTGAATTATTACAATACTCGTATTTCAATACTCAACGCCAAAGGCATGCACTTGAATACTAACTTACTCGCACACCATGGCGTATGAGTTACCTATTATTTAATATCTATTGAAATAGAAATTTCAAGTCGCCATAACTTTTCTGTTTATTTATTTATTTTTACGCTTCCAAGGAAAAAATACATCGCTTGCTAAAATGTTCAATTTTATGAAGAGTGAAGTTGTATTTAGCGAGGCAGGAAATTAGTTATTAGAATTAAGTATGCTAAGGAGCTGCTCGAGGTCGACGAGATCTTAATAACATGTATGGTACTCAAAACTATCTTTGCAGGCTATACCACACTTTGAAATTAAATAATAGATAAAAAAAGTTATGTATGAAAAAACTTCGAATTTGGCTGTTTTAAGGACTTTCCAATGAAGAATATAATTTTTATTACCCCAAAATCCTTTCAAAGTAAGCTTTCATACCATTGCCACTAGTGTAAATTTTTAACCATACTTTGTAAGAATTTCGTTAATTAAAAAAAATTCAGCAAACCATAAGATTATTTACTTGAATAATTCTAAAATATGCTTTTTCGGAAGCAAATCGGACTCACTTGCGCTTCTTTTACATTTCGTAAAATTTAAACTTGAATTTTACTCTATGCCTATAAGGAAAAATATGTATGTATTTACACAGGTTCATCACACCACTTGTATTCTCAAACTTTCTCAGTTTATATAACTAACGATTTTTTTGTTGCTGTATGTACTAGAATGTATGTATGTATATATTAAGTATATAATTTGAATTGCTTTACAATGTCCTCAGCTATTCTATGTATACTACAAACAAAAAATCTGTACACGACCTTTTTTTAATGATAAGCATGCGGTAATTTTCGTTTAAATTAAATATTCTTTTTTTGCTTTCTTTTTCTTGCATTTTTACGTAAAGTAGCTTCCATAGCATTACCGCCGCTTTTAATCTTTATAATCAGCAAATGACTACCTTCTTCTACTCACTAAATATTTCTTTTTTTTTTTGCTTAGTACCATTGGAAATTGAGTATTTTTTGTTCATTCATTTTATTATATGTATGTAAGTTTTTGTTTGTATGTATGTATATGTATCTAAAGTTTTGCATGTTTTTTCGCTTTGCATCTAGTAAATTCCCTCAAATACATACCACAATTTGATGTTAGGATATATACATACATATTGCATGTTTATACCATATACTATATATGTATGTACATAATGCGCGAGCGTGACGCGCATCTCTAGCAGTGGCGACTTTTTCCTTCTTAACAGCCAGTTTCAAAAAACCAAAATTCATAAAACTAAGTACATACATACATGCTGAATTCCCTTTTAATTTTTGACTTTGACTTTTGTATGTTTTTCTCATTTTCGCATTTTCCGACTTTCTTGCTGCTTCTTCGCCGTATTTTTTTTGTTATTTTTTCTGCTGTATTGCACTACTTTTTTCTTACACAGCATTTGAAGCATTTTTAGTTGTATTTATAATTTTAATGCAATACTTATCACTTTAATCATACTAATTTAGTATATATATTTATGTATTTATGCATTATCTCATCAGCTTTAATAAAATAATTCATCAACATCATCAGTTGTATGTATGTATAAGTACTATGTTGTATATGCAACTACATATGTATGTCGTATGTCCTATATACTCGTATATATAAGTAAGTAAGTTGTATGCGCAAAAACTCTTCGAATGCTGAATGCTCTTGAAATAAAAAATTAGAGTATGTAGTACTAATTCAATAATCCAGTAGGTAGTTGTAGTATTTAGTAGTAGTAGTTGTTGTTGTTGTTTTTATTATGTATTGTATTAAGTAAGAAAATGCTTGGTTGCATGGCTCGTAATTGGTTGTAGTTCTTGTTGTTGTTGTTGTTGCTTTTTTCGCTCTCTTTCACACTAGCAAATTGCATAAAGTTTAAAGTTGCCTCTAAAAAGTAATGATTTGTTGTTTCCCCCCTTGGTGCTATTTACGCTATTTACGCTAATTTTTTATACTAAATATTTATTTCAAATTTAAGCTTGAGTTATGCCTTTAAACTCAGAAAACTGGTTGATTCTCAAACTCGAAGGTATTTTTCCAGGAAAATTTAACAATAAAATTTTCGGCACCTTCACGCTTGCCGCGACTTTTTCCAGTACACCTTTCGTATTTGAAATTCTAAGTTTATACAGACATACATACATACAGCTGGAGGAATGTGTATATGTGCATTGGCTAGCTGTTGTTGCTTGTGTATTTGCACTGTTGTTAAATGCAAAATTTGGGTTTTCTGTGGCTTGTTTTTGCGGTATTCCTTAAAAAATAAATGCAATTCATCTTTAAGAGAAAAAACATCAAAAATGTCAAATTTTATGAAAAATTGTATCTAATACGAATTTTTGTTAGAAAATATTTATAAAAAAAATTATCATACTAATTTGCAAAAGTCCTGAGCTTTTTGGTGAGCCTATTTAATACTTACATATTTGTCGTTGCTTTGACTTACGGTTTGTTGCTGCAAAATTAATTTCAAAATGCAATCAAATAGGTTCATTAAAACCTTGATATGTATATGATTGTATACATATGTATATGCGCGTTTGTATGTAATAAAAATTAATTAATTTAATTTACAATTTTAAGCGTTGCAATACATATTTGGCAGTGTTGTTGTGCGAGTGGCCTGCAGGAGGCCGTATGGTCGTTTTCGTTTACACCATATCTATGTAAAATTGTATAAAAAACTAAAGAGAGAACTAAACGGTTTTTTTCTGTGATAAAGGCTTTTAGTTTGTCAAGTTCTTTCTGAACTTTACATACTTAAATGATGTACCTCCTCGAAATATTAATTTAAACTTTAAAATGAGAAAAAATTCCGCCTGAACAGTTTTTGGCCAGAAATTCGTCCACAATGATAACCTTAGAGACAATGCGTTATCATGATGCAAAATCTATGAGTTGTCTTAACAAGAATGCGACATTTTTTTGGCAAGTGTCACTTTATATATCTTGAGTTTAAATGACTTGTTACTGAATGCATCTGTAAATCGCTCTATCCTCATAAACGAATAACGAACCCTTTTACTTCGATGAAGTTGAACGAATAACCGACGCGTTCACCTGGGAAATCAAAGAAACCCCAGCTTTTGATCGATTTTTGAGTAGTCTTTTTGGTTAAGGCTCAGTTGAAAGGCGCTTTGCATGCCAAACTCGTAAACTCATGTCTCAGCACAGGGTAATAGCCGAGACAGACAGGCTGAGTTAAGCTGGCATTAAGTGGCACAAATGCAAATAAGATTTTTACCCCTGACAGAATACACTTATCTGCATTTAGGAAACAGCTAATTTGTTGTTGTTGATGAATAGTATAAGAATTCTTTGGTGTCTGCATATACATACACACAAGCATGCATATGTACATACATATGTGTGTATGGGCAAATGTTTGTTTGTAAACGCTAATGTATACATACGCGCATGCGTGTTTCGTTGGCGCGTCGTAAATATTGCTTTGCTATGGATTCACAGGCAACTAAAATATAAAATAACTCATATTTTTCGTAATTTTACTTATTTTTCTTAAGAAAACTCATTAAAATATCATAAATTGTTCTTGTTTTGGGTGTTCCACAATTGCAATCCACATTCCAATGGCAAACGGTTGAGAAATAACGGGAGCGTTGCCAGCATTAAATCGGCAAATTCAGTATAAATGCATGAAAATTTCGTGCATTTGTCGAGTGCTTATGCACATTTGAAAGAGGATTATGCACGAGTTAATGCAAATAAAGCCTCTTTATGCAGATATGTGTATGTCTTCGCTATAACAATGCATTTTAAGAATGCATAGTAAGAATGAATTTGCTCCAGTTTATCTTCAGCGACTGAGCTTTTAAGGAAATTAAAACAAAAAATTGCGCTGAAACTAAAACTAAATTATAAAAGCCGAGTTTACTAATTTAGTAAAAATACATAATTTCACGTTGCATCTCTTACTATTTTATGTTGCAGATCTTTAGGCGCCTTTACTTATAATTTAGAGAATTTAAGCATTCTTAATATAGTTAATTTTAGAGATGAAAATTCTCTAAACGAAAAGCAATGCAATGGAGATTCAGCTAATTTTGCCGGTAAGAAAGACAAGGAAATTAACATTGCATACCTTTAGGGGCATCTGCTTTCTATTTAGGGAATTTAGGAGACGAAAATTTAGCTTAGCAATTTTCACAGACCCAATACTATTTTCATATTTAATTTAAATCATAAAAAAGATGTTTTTGGGCGGAAATGTACTCGGAAGCATCGTATCACATAAAAAAAAAATAAAAATATGTTATCCTTTTAAAGCTTTATTCAAGAAGCCATTTTCCTGTTAAATTTCTCAAAATTCCGTCATAAAGGAGTTAGAATTGTATGTCTGTAACTTTGACTTTTTCAGGTGTTTTTCTGAATCTCAAAATACTTGTGTTTATATGACAGATACATTTTAAAGGCTTCTTGAGGAAACGGCCTTTAGTGTGAATAAATGAAAGAAAAATCGAAATTCTACTTGACAATAATCAATAAAGTTTTCTGATTGTTATCGATCGAGTTATATTCTTTTCTCAATGATCCTTGTATCGCCGTATACACATTTGTACATATATGGGTTCGTGTGGTCGGGAGGCTGGATAGGATGGGATCGCAGCGTACAATTGCAGAGGACGCACTAACACCGAGCCATTGAAGAACTCTTAGCAAATAAACGTGAAAGAAATAGTTCTGATGCCAGCAAGTGATATTCATGTTAAGTCTCATCAAAAAAATCCTTATGGTTTAAAGGATAAACGTAATGGGGCATTATACTAAAACCAGCCTCCCGACTTAAGCTACTCTTCCATACGAACACAGATATGTATATGCCAAACCATAACTTCATTCATAGCACTTCTGATGCATAATCCTCTGACAAGACTAGGAATATTTATTTCAATAAAAAAATACCTTTTTCATTTGGTACTTTTATCAGTTCTATTTTATTTCGGTGTTCAATTTTCTCTTAATTTTTTTGGTATACTCAACTTAAATAGAATTACTTAAATTAAAAAGCTTATAAGGAAATAATTAATTGCACTAGTTTACAAATATGTAAAAAAAGTTTACAAAGTATACATTAAGATACTAAAACTAAAACAAAACTTAAAAATAAATAAAGTATACAAGTCTATGCGTCAAAAAAAAAATAATAAGGCTATTAAGCTTAAATTCGTTTCAAGATTTTTCCTTACAAAGTTTTTTTTAAATAAAATAAATTTAAAAGCTGTTTATATTTATAAATTAAATGAAGAAAAAACATTGTACTTACATACATATAAAAATTATATTCTTTAACTTAAACTTTTACTAAATTATATAATTTTTAATAATGCTCGTTAAGCGCCCAAAAACAGACTATGAAACAATACAGAATAAAATTTTAACTTCAAGCATTCGTTTTTAATACATAATCTTGAAACAAGCGTCAATGAATTAATTTACAGAACAGAAAAAACAAGCAGCTATAATGTTAAAAAAGCAACTAATTTATATAAACTATACCCGTAAGGAACTAACTTCATATCAACTCAAATATTTTACAACGCATTTGCCCATTTGTGGACAAAGAACTACATAACTAAACTAGAAAACGTCAACAAAGACTCGGAATCGATACCAAAATTTCGAAATTGGATTGACATCCCTAGCAACTATACACAACATTTTTTCTCTCAGTTTTTTCTCTCTTTCAAAGAAAATTTTTAAATTCAAATGGCCAGAGAAAGCTTTTATTTTGTGCCAGCTGTATATAAATTGTACAGAGAGCTTTTAAAAGCTTTAGCACGCGTGCCTATGAAGTGTCCTGCTGTGTTTAATTTTTTAGTGTAGAATCTGCATAAATGTTTGCCTTTTTAAATTTTGTCTTTTATTAAATATTCCTTTTTAAAGCGTTTTTCATACAAATTTCCTTTTTTGAAATCATTCTTCTTATGTAACTACTGCTTAACTGCCTTCTCCTTAACTGCGTCTACTTCAGTCTTTTGATTTCTGCCAATGATATTTACATATTTAAAGTAGACTGCGACGCCAAGGCGAATTCTATTAAGCAGGCTTCTCGATATTACTCTGCGTACTTGATTTACTGTTAATACTGAAGGAATTTAGTATTTTTTGCAACAAAATATTTAGTTATATTTGCACAAGCGATGCTGAACCTGAAATTTCGGGGCCCCGAAATTTAGAGGTTCCTAAGTGTTCTTATTCAGACATTAGGCTGGAAAGGCTATTTAATATTTATGCAAGTTGAATGTTTTTTAGGGCCATTCAATCGGGACATTGACTGAATTAATCGTAGTTCGATTTTCGTGAACCCTACGAAAGTGCGATCACTGTATCCGAATTTCCACGAATTAATGTACTCAATGTATACATATTTAGGGTGGTCCTTAAGTATCCACACCTAAATTTCGAAATTTTAAAATATTTTTTAGAGCCCCTACCATGGTTTATAATTTTTTTATATCGGAAAACTTCGACAAAATTTTTGTCCAATCAAAACGAATGGTATGTCGTTTCACGCGTATTTTAATTGCCTTTCCAAAGAAGTACTCATTGAATTGATCGGATTTTTAAGTTTTGAAAAAATTAAAAGCAATTATTTTGAGTTCAGGAAGTCCATACTAATTTTCCCTTATTCATGAGTCTCCTGGCATTTTGTCAAGAAAATTACATACCAGTGTTATTTAGAATTTAGGAGAAATGCGAAAACGAGCTTAATACTGCATTATATAAAGTGTTTTCAATATGTCAAGTTTATTAGATATAAATTTTTTCCTACAATTTTTTTTTAACTTTGAAATTTTCGTTGAACACAATCTTTTAGAAATAGATCAAAATAGTGGGTATCACAAACAAAATGGAGTTTTTCATATTTTTAAGGATCATCCTAATACATACCCTTGTAGCTATTCGAATTCAGTGATTGAGTTATCGTAGAATTCATGGAAAATCGGACTACGATTCAGTAATAGGTTCGTACAAGAACTCTTAGAAGATCTATTAATTTTTGTGCAAGATGCTGAATAAGAAATATATTACGAAAGTAATTTTCTTACAAATTTCGACAGATAAGTAAAGGTGCCGAGACTTTTTCCAGTTCAAGGGCATGCGCCCCTAAAACTTCCACAATCTTTAAAGAGATTTACATTTCCTGCAGTTTAAGGAAAAACTAGCCTGAAGTATTGTATTTTGAAGTGAATTTCCGTTATCTCTTGCCATATTTGTTTCGTGGACATATGTAGTAGCGGTGTGCTGCCTTCGCAGTTTTTTCTCGCTTCAGAACATAAAAAAAGAACGAAATACATAAGTCGTTTAGGGAAAACAAAAAATTTAGCCATGCCTTACAAGGGATGTTAATCCCGAAATTTCGGGTTCCCACAAAATATCTATTTATATAAGATGTGTACATATACATACAGTGACTCAGACAATCGTTCACAAGGTAGTGTTTTCAATATGAATTCACAATTTGTTTCAAGTTAAATTTTTCTTTTTTTTTTAATTTTTTATAAAAATATGCTTCATGCTGTAACAAAAACTGTATACATGGGTAGATCCAAGTTTCGAGCTTAATATAAAATTTAGAGAAAAAAAATAAGAAGTTTTCATCAAAATTTCAAGCTTTTTAATCTAAATTTTTGAAAATTTTCGTGCATGCAGTTTTATAGCTTATGGAATTTAAGTATATATATGATTTTTAACCGGCTTCAAAAAAAAGGAGGGGGTTATTTTGTCTTTTTTTTATGTATTACTACTTTTATACGCACAGATTAATGGAATTAATTGAAAGCGAATTAAGGCCTTACATATTTCGCTCTAGTGTTTATACTAACGGCTTCATATCGGTATCAAAGTAACCGTCTTCAAAAACAAACTACATCGCTGTTTGTTCATAAGTTTGGCATACAATTCTGCCATTCCTCTTCAATAAGCGCTGCAGCTGAAATGTTTAATAGTAATAAAAATTGTAAAACTTGAAATAAACTTTATTTGATATAAATAATTTGCTAACAAATGTGTTATTAAATTAGTTAATATTTTATTTTTCAATATTAAAACAAATGGCAAGAAAGCTTAAATTAAAGAAATTATGGTAACGCTGTTCGAATGCTACTGTGAGCGAAACAGCTGGTCTCCAATTCGGTTTGAACGTGAGAGGTGTTTATACACTTTTTCCAACTGTCTGGAGAAATTAACTACCGATTTGAAATTGAGTGTGAGCCGAAACACTTCATGCTTTGAAAGCGTATTGAAGTTCAGTTTATACATATGTTTTGAGTCGTGGCGAATTGAATTAAAACGACTTATTCATTCGTATAAATGTAGTATATGTTACCTGATAATTTTGGACCACGTGAATCATTTTCGATATTTATTCTTCTATTGGAAAGTTAGTAAAGGGTGATCCCATACTAATTTGGTTAAGTTCCGATTATTGGTTCATGAAGAAACTAACGGCACTCCAAAATTTTTTTATGAGCATTGAAGTCGGTTGTTTTTTGTTTAAAAATTACTTTTAATATTTTTTGTGTCCGTCTTTTTATCAAGTGCACTTGCTATATGTAAAACAACTTTGATTTTTATTTTTTTTTTTTGTGAAATTCATGTTTATTTGGAAAAAAGTGAAAAAAAAACTGTCAAAAAAAAATATTAAAAATTAACGCGAATTTTGAGCCGATCGAAACTTGCACTTTATTGCTCTAAAATTTATGGTCTATAAAACTGCATACCCAAAAATTTTCTTAAAACTAAGACTAAAATATTTGAAGTTTTGATTAAAAATTTTGGAGTTCTTCTAAATTTTGTATTACTACAATTTGAAACTTTGATTTATATGGTTTCGGATATATGTAGCATGAACAATATTTTTTTTTTATAAAAAAATTAAAAAAAAAATTTAACTTGAAAATCATTGTGAATGTTAAAAAAATCACCATGTGAACAATTGTTGGAGTTACGGTATATGTACACTAGGGTGGTCCAAAATAAGTAAAGTCGGAAATTTAATGCTCTCACCCCCTAGGATTGTTCTATACCGAAAAAAAGTATACCTCTGTTTTTTATTTTAAAATCAAAATATATTTAGAGGCCGCTCAAAGCATAGAACCCATGAAAATCAAAATTTTTCAATCTGAAAACTCTGCTTCTCTTCAAAAGACTTCAGAAAATAGTGTCCAATTGTTTATTTAAACTTATTTTAACTTTAACTATTTTTTAGGGTCTCCGAAAAATCCCAAAAAATCAAAAATACAAAAAAAAAGCGTTAAAAAGTATTTCTTACTATTTTTTCGACATTCAAAAAATTTTTAAATATAAATAGGGCATTATTCTCTGAAGTCTTTTGAAGAGAGGTAGGGGTTTCAGATTGAAAAACTTTGATGTTCATGGATTCTATGCCCTTTCTACGAAAAGTATTTTTTCCCCAATACAAAATACATGGGAAACTTTGAGCGCTTTGAGCGACCTCTAAATATATTTTGATTTTAAAATAAAAAAACAGGGGTACAATTTTTTTCGGAATAGAACAATCCTAGGGGGTGAGAGCATTAAATTTCTGACTTTACTTTTCTCCCAAATATTTTTGGGCCACCCTAATGTACACACCTTTGTAAAAAAAAAAAAAAAAAAAAAATGCAATTTTAAGGGTAAGGATTTATTGCAAAAAAATACATATATTTTTTCATGAGCGCAACTTTTATAATGAACATAATTTACAAACCTATCAAAAAATTTTAAAGCCTTTTTATTCTTATCATTGCAATTTTTAGCCAAAAAACTACAATGTGAATAATAAAATTCGAAATTTTCGAATTTGCTAAATTCACTTACAATTGCATAAGTGCGTAATACCAAAGGTATAAATATTTTGTATAAACTCGTATTTACATAATTCTTCTATGCATATTTTATAAAAAAAAACTAAAAAATCTAATTAAAAAATTTACAAAATCTATTTAGGACATGGAATACCGCATAGTCGGGTTTTAATCTGTGTGGATATATTCGAGTGTTGTCGCTTGTCTGTGGTGTAGTATGTATGCATGTATCCTCATATTGAAAACAAAACTCCACTTGTCTTTTTTAATTTAATGCTTACTTTTCGCTAGTTTAAAATTATTCCCGCCTTTCTTTTTAAGCAGCTACGCTTTTTAAGTGATTAAATATTTCAGTATTGTTGTTGCTTTCTGCTGCTCTATTATTGTTACCTAATCGCGCGTTCTTGCATATACTATATTTTATGTATGTATTTGCTGCTTTCTATGTATGCATTTAAATTACGAGTATATAAGTATGTATTACTATTATGTATATGTGTTTCGAATGGAAAAAGTAAGTCTACGATTAAGCCAAGAAACGCAAAGTGTATGTATATGAAAGATTTTTCCCCCGTTTAGCATGCAAGCAAAGCACTTAAGCAGCAGCTACGCTGTCATTATCGCCATCGCCATCGCTGTTGCCCCTCAGCCATCTACTGGCGGCGCAGCCTCTCCACGCTCCTCAATAGATATCATTTTCATCCCAATCGACCGATTGCAGCACCAATTTATCCAACTCCTTCGAATCGCCCGAACTGCTATTCCGTCGTCGCCGTTTACGATGCAACTGCGTCCATTTCTTATTCAACTGTGCCATTTGTGGCGCCGCAAACATAGCCGCCGCTGCTGCGCTCAATTTAGTCGGCGTTATGGCACTCGCAAAGCTGCTGCTACTTGGCGTAATCGTCGGCGTATTTATATTGAATATTTCGCAATTTTGAAAGAGTTTCTTTCGTGTTGGCGGCGGTGGCGCTGTTGCAGCACGTCGTGAACGCTGCGCATGCGGCGGCGGTGGTGCATATTGCAGTGGCGTGTCGACGTAGGGTGGTGGCGGTGTTATCATAGCTAGCGATGAGTCGTCTAGCTCCAATTCATCGTCAAACTCATTTGAGTCGTCCTCGGAGAGTGCGAATGTAAAATTGGGATACGAGTGTGGTAGATATTCGCTGCAGTTGTTATAGTGGTCCTCCGTTGCTGCGCCACTATCGACGCCATCCCATTCGGGCGATGATGATATAAAGTGTGTGGCTGGTGATTTTGGTTGTACGGGTGTAGCTGGTACGGATTTGGCGAGTGTTGTGCGCACTTTTCCGGACGTGGTGCGCGTGGCTGTGGTCGTTGCTGCCGTTGTTGTGGTTGTTCTTGTTGCTCCCTTGACACTTGCTGCTGTTGTGGCGGTTGTTGTAGTTTTTGCTTGCTGTGTTGCGGCTACTGTGGTCACTACTGTTGCTCCTGCAGCTGATTTGATTAGTGGCATCGATTTGGTATTGCATATCAATCAATCACGGTAAATGTAACTGCAATTCTTGGGGCTCTCCTGCGGACTAGGACTGCTGGAAGGTGGCGCTGGACTAGAACTACTATTTGACATCACCGGCGATGAGCCGGAACTGGAGTGTTGTGCTGGACTATTCGAACGGTGCTGAGTTACTGTATAGTGATGAGATGAAGAGGAAGAAAATGAGAAAATTAATTGAAACAATTTTCGGCGGCATTAATTTCTAAAGAGATAGCAGACTAAAGTAGTAGACACTATATAGTTAGAGTGAAGGAACAGCTAACACCTTAATAACGAGCCAAGGGATTTATTCATAGTACAATTAAACTTTCGAATTTGAATTACATGAAACTTATTTACTCTGTGTACATATGCATTTGAGGCCAAGAAGGTGTCTATCAACCGTGCTCAACGTTTTCGTGACAGTCGAGTGAACGTAATCAGAACGAAGCAGATTCATATCTGTACTAAATGACTTCTCCAAGGCAAAATATCCGATCAAAGAGTCCGGTTGGGATCGACTGGAGCCCTGTCGCTTTCCATAGTGCTGGCCTTTAAGACTGTTTTCCCAGCCTTTAAAAAACAAGACAGAATAACATCTTACTACTTTGCGAAAATTTATCCCCCGCTGCCTTTTCGAAGTTGAACCGCTTAGGGACTGCAAAAGAGTTACAATGGAAAACCCTTTTAAGGCAGATTTGGATTTGGAGGTTTGTGATTGGCAGCCGAGGGGTGGCTGCTATAAGAAAATACTTTTTTTTGGATGTTGCTCGGCCCAGACATCGAACCTGGGTCCTACGGGGTGGAAGTACGCACCTCCAACTAGTCGACTGCAATGGGCGCAGTCAGGTAATTTGACCTGTTGTTTTTCCAGTTTAAGCAGTACCTTACTCTCTCCCACCCTCCTGCAAAATATCTAGGGTTGGAGGATATGCTAAGCTCATGCTCTTTAGCCATCCATCCACCTCTGTTGTACTGGTTCTAGGCTGACAAATCGCCGACAATATTGCCTGATGCTTGATGGTCTGAAGTGATTAATAACTTCAAGGACAGAGCAGAAAATTCTCGGGCCTTTTATTAGTTTAGCTTAGCGTGGCTGATATTTATAGCGAAATGTATCTGTTTGCTATTCATATGATCCGCAATTTCCTTCAGTGAGAAGAAAAAAGCAGAGGCACGGTAGATAAGTCGCGATGTTTCGAAAGCTGGACTGTGGAGTAGATGTTCTACGGTGCCTTTAGAGTTGTATCATTATTTATCAGTCCGCATAAGGTAGTGTGTGAAATTTTCCATAAGCATCGCAATTAGTACCTTGTAATCCGGCGCTAGAAGAGAGTTGGGAGCTTTTGCTCTGTAAGAGCAAATCATGGTGCCGTAAGAAACATGGCCCCGTATAATGTTAACGGTATGTTTGCCGGTGGAGAATTTAGCGCGGTTTGTCAGTCCACTCAATCCCTCCTATTCC
>JAPVRG010284915.1:3215-16410 GCA_029783565.1 Rhagoletis cerasi
AGCTAATCGACCTGAAATCTCTGCTCAGTAGAAGAATTATACTTTCCCTCAGCCTTATGTTCGATATTATTCGGGGTGTGGTAGACGCTCCTATCCTATTGGAACGAGTCTACTTCCACGTTCCCCATAGAAATCTTCGAAATAATGAAATCTTCTTTATTGAATGTGTGAGGACTAATTATGCATTTTATGCCCCAATCATTAGAGCCTTGAGAGAATTCAATTTATTCGCAAACTCTTTAGATATAGATTTTTCTATGGATAAGTCAAAACTTAAGTCACTATTAAATGAATGCATAACTTAGCCTTTATTCTCATTTATGTATTTTGCTTTAAGTAGTCTATAAGAGACATTGTATTTCAAACAGGGCTGCAAACCGGTTTTGAACCGAACCGGTTTTTGAACCGAACCGTCGCTTTTTTCGGGCTTCGAACCGAACCACTAACCGAACCGTTTTTATTTTCAAATGCCAAAACCGAACCGAAAACCACTCTAAAAAATGGTTCGGTTCGGTTCGAAATAAAAATCTACTACAGCATTTTTCAAGTTTTGTAATACACAACTTTGTCTAAAAATGTAACCTTTTGGTAAAACTGCTAACCTTTTTTTTTATGGCAACAAACCCTGAGCTAAGATTTTAAAATTTTATATTCAAAGTTCTGAATATGCATTTTTTATCAAAAGTTCCTTGAAATAAATTTTAAATTAACAAAGGAAAGGTTTGATAAGCGCGGATAACCCTTAAAGTATCCGGAAACGACCATTAGACGGAGTTTTTTTTAATACCACATTATGATTTTCAAAAATTTAATATTTGTTTAGGTAAACAACATTGACAGATGAAAATTCCACCAAAGTAGATTTGATTGAACAGCATCTCAAAAAACCAATTTTGTGAAAAATGGAAATTTTCGTTCGATAATTTCTTTACACATTTAAGTGCCGCTTAACTCAAAAACAAAGTTTGGAGGAACGGCTTCATTCGGATTTTGGTAATGAATAACCATCAAAAACATTGTTTATGACTGGTTTGCAGAATTTAAGCGTGGCTGCGAAGTAAACATACGTACATACACATATTCAGTGACGCTATAAAGTTTTCGCATCAACGCTCATACAGTGTGGTGCAATAAAGTTCCGATTTCCAAAACTTAGCAAATAAAACAATTTAGAGGATTTTAAATCAAAATTAAATTTATTATAAATACCTTATATACTATAGTTGCGTAAATCCTTAAAAAAAAAATCTCTAGCTCCCCACAAATTTTTACGAACAAGCGACCCAAAAAAAAACAAAAAATGGCGCGAAACCCCGATCTCAGTCAATTCAAATAATCACCTCATTTAATAAAATCGACTTACCGTTGCAAAGCTAGCTCTAGTTCTCTCCTTAAACTCTGTTCCCCAAATAAATTATATCAATAATGACGGACGAAAAACAGGAAAAACCCGCATCTCTCCAGGCACCTCCTCAGGGGCCAAAGACACGTTCGAAATCCCAAACTGACGATGAGGAATTGACCCAAACACAAAAGAAATTCCTCTTCGAAATCTCAAAGGTAGAAAAATACTGTGCGAAATGGTGGAAAATAAACGAAACGGATCACTCGGAAGCGGGACTCAAGCTTTATGTGGAGGAACTCAACAAACACCTGACATGGGTTGAACAGGCATACGAGCTTGTACACATGTGTTGCAGTGACGAAAGGTACAGGAAAGCTTACGAGGCGAAATATGACGCAGCCATCGATATGTGCCACAATACCAGGACGCGAATAAACCAACTGCTCCCCAGACTCCAACAACATGCGACATGCGCAAGTGACACCACCATTTCAGCAGCCCCAGCCCCACCTCTAACTCAAAACTGATTTCTTTTACGGTGGATACGAAGATTGGCCGTCCTTCAGGGACATGTTCACAGCAGTGTACAAACAACACCCCCAACTCTCTCAAGCCCAAAAACCTTACTACTTAAAGCTAAAACCCCGAGGTAAAGCGGCATTATTAATAAAAAACTATGAGACGAATGACCAAAACTTTGAGCTAGCGTGGGATGCATTAAAATCCCGATATGAGAATCGCAGAGTTCTTGTTGACAACCAAATCAAAACCCTCTTTAATATTCAGCCCATTCAAAGCGAAAATGGGGAAAAAATTCAGGTAATTCAGATAACAATAAACAATTGCCTCTCAACTCTCCCACAGAAAACTGGGATCCTATATTAATATATCTCTGCTCCTAAAAACTCCCAGATGAAACTCTAGCGTTATGGGAACAGTCACTTAACTCTAGAAAGGAGTTACCCCTCTGGTTATAAATGAACAAATTTCTGACAACCCGTTAAGAAGTTGTAGAAAGACTTAGCAAGTACAGGCCAAATAAATCCAAAGCCTTAGCTCCGAATTATACCCCACGCTCATCAACCCCTAATCGTAGTAATTCCTTCGGCTATAAAAACCGAACTCACGCATTTAAGACTGAGTTAAAAAAGCAGGCACTCTCTGATGACCTGTGTAAAATTCAAGGATCTCTCAGTTCAAGAACGCAATAAGTGCATAAGGGACAAAAACTATTGTAGAAACTGTTTGGCCCTTTCACACTCAGAAAGTGAGTGCCAGAGCAAGTTTACCTGTGTTTATTGCCAAAAACGGCATCACTTTCTTCTCCATTACCCCGCTTAACCGCAAACAGCAAATACAGGCACAAGGTCTCAAACAAATCAAGCGCGAGTCCAATCTCCAGGAAATACAAGAACTGCTTGGCCTCCCAACAAAAGCCATTAATTACGAAATTATGGAAATGGGTGGCCGCGTAATGCAAAATCTGAACAAAATCTGCCCTATTACCATTTGTTCTGCTGATTCAACCATGAAAATAACCACGAACGCGATAATACTCCCGCAACTCACTCACTTCTTGCCATCATTCAAAGTTACATATATTGAACTGCAATAATACTCATCCCTCCCTCTATCAGACCCCTACTGTTTTACTCCAGCTCGAATAGACATGGTATTAGGAAGCGATGTCCTCCCCCAAGTGCTACTTGCACTTGAACATTCCAGGCCTGCAGCACAACAACACTATCTCAGTATCGAGCGAATCATCGAAAGAAGGCCGGAGCTGCAACAAACATACACGAAGGTCCTGAAAGAATACCTGACACTGGATTACATGGAACCCACATCGTCTCGAGAAATAATACGTGAAGGCAAATATTTTTCCTTTTATTTACCACACCACGCAGTTCTAAAGCCAGATAGTAAAACTACGAAAGTGCGAGTGGTCTTCAACGCGTCCAAACTATCTCACTCCGGTATTTCTCTAAATGACATCCTCCACACGGGCCCACACTCCAAAATGATTTAATGTTCGTTATCCTAAAATGGCGCCTATACAAATACGTTTTCAATGGTGACATTGGGAAAATGTACCGCCATATTTATGTACACCCCGAGGACCAAGATTTCCAAAGGATCTTATTCCGTAGAACCCCTTACAGTTCGGTCGAAGACTTCAAATTAAAAACGGTGATCTTTGGTGTTAATTGCGCACCATACTTGGTCATAAGAACCCTTCACCAACTAGCCCAAGACTCATATGACAAATACCCGAAAGCCTCTGAAATACTGCTAAACGAAATTTACGTAGACGATATACTTTCAGGAGGGCATGATCTCCAATCAACACTCACTTCGATGAATCATGTGATTGCAGCACTAAATTCAGCTGTGTTCCCATTAAAGAAAATAACGACAAAAAACTATACCTCCATCCGATCTCTTAGAAGCAGACTTCCTCCAACTCCAAGATTCTAGCTCCACAAAAACTCTCGGAATAAAATGGAATGCGCTAAGCGACGAATTCTCTTACTCAATCCCCCTCCCAGACTCCAAAATCGCAACTAAAAGACAGATTTTGTCTTCCGTTGCGAAACTTTTCGACCCGGCAGGGTGGCTAACGCCAATGATGATACAGGCAAAGATGTTACTCCAGCAACTGTGGATGGAAGGCACAGAATGGGACGAAATCGTCAAACCTAGCGCGCTTCGCAAGTAGAAGTCTTTTCAAGAAAACTTAGCCGCCATCAAACATATAAGGATACCACGATGGGTACAGTTTCCTCTGGACAAGTGCATTCAACTTCACGGATTCTCAGATGCCTCTGAAAAGACCATCTGCGCATGCGTTTATCTTCGAGTGCAACACAGCTAAAGCTCTATATCCGCCTACTTACTTGTAGCGAAAAGCAAGGTCGCATCTCTTCAAACTGTAAGTCTCCCTCGCTTGGAGCTCTGTGGAGCAGTCATGCTCTCTAAACTAGTGAAACAGATTCGATCCCAACTCAATTTGCCGGCACAAGAGCTCACCCTCTGGTCCGATTCTTCTATCATATTGGCCTGGCTAGAAAACCCCCCATGGACTTGGAAGACGTATGTAGCGAATCGAACCTCACAAATCCTACAGAACGTCAACAATGCCACCTGGAGACACGTATCCAGTTCAGACAACCAGGCAGATCTCGGCACAGGAGGATGCAATCCGCAAGATCTGGCAGAATGTTCATTATGGTGGAATGGACCCCAATGGCTCACTAAACCCTCAACGCGTTGGCCAAAGAGCGTGCCTCAAACTTTCTCCCCACCCGAGAAAAAGTCCGTGGAATCTTACCACACAATAGAGAACGAAGACCTACTCACTCGATTATCGTGCTTTCCACTCAGGGTAATCGCCTACATATATCGTTTTATCCACATCGCACGCAAGGAGCCAATACCTATCACATACAAACTCACCAAAGAATAAATACGTTTCGTAAAAACGCGGCTCATAATATGCGCCCAACGTAGGCATTACAGAGAAACGGTCGCACAGCTGGGAGCCTCCAAACCTATAAACAAGAAGAGCTCGTTACTGTCTTTGAACCCTTTGCTAGACAAAGCGGGTCTGATGCGCGTAGGCGGCCGCCTCAGATACGCTGCACTTAGCTTTAACGAAAGGCACCCTATCATAATACCAGAAAGTTCCACGTTCCTTTCCCTCTTTCTAGATTTCCACCACGCGAATCTACTCCACGCGGGAAAGAAGCTCATGATACGTATGGTTCAACAAGAATATTACGTTCCCCGCCTGAAACAGAAAATAAAGAAGCTTATATTTAACTGCAAGGTATGCACAATACACAAACAAAAAATGCTATCAGAGATAATAGCGGCACTGCCTCCAGAACGAGCGGCATACTCGCTTCCCTTCCACACCGCAGGAGTGGATTTCGCTGGGCCGTTCCTAGTTAAAACTTCCTTACTGCGACCAGCCTCACATACAAAAGCATAGGTATTTGTGTTTGTGTGATTCTCCACAAAGGCCATCCATCTTGAACTCTGCTCCGACCTTACAACCGAAGCTTTCAAAGCCTGCTTTGCCAGATTCGTGGGCCGACGTGGTCTTCCTCACAAAATCATGTCGGACAACGGGAAAACTTTCGTAGGCGTTCAGAGGTCCATCCACAGAGAACTCTCCACATTTCTCAAGGAAGCCGCCTCAGACATCGCTGAAAAATACACCGTTCATGGCCTCACCTGGCAAGTTGTACCTCCATACGCTCCTCATATGGGAGGTCTTGGGGAAGCTGCTGTCAAAAGCTTTAAGACACACTTTACCAAAGTCGCTGGGAATCACAAATTTACGTTTGAGGAATTTACCACACTCCTCATACGAATTGAAGCGGTCCTCAAATCCCGACCGCTTTCTCCCTTGTCGCAGGACCCCAGCGATTTACAGCCTCTTACTCCCGCAAACTTTTTAAGAGGAGCGCCACGTTTCTCTGCCAGAACCCAATGCAAAAAACCTGTCTCTCACAAACAAAAGTCTCAAAGTACTTCACCATCAATTCAGCACCCAGTGGAAAAATGAGCATTTGCAAGAGCTACACAAGAGGCATAAATGGAAAGGTAAAGAGCGCAATATCGCAGAAGGAGATCTAGTCGTCATCATAGACGAAAATCTACCACCAAATGAGTGGCGCCTCGGACGTATTGTCAAACTCTATCCCGGTACTGACCAAAACGTTCGTGTGGCAGATATACACACCCAAACAGGAGTTGTAACACGCAACATTGCAAGACTATGCTCGCTACCACCTCCACCTAGAACAATGGATGCTTAAAGCATCACCCCCATTCCAAATTCTCGTTTCTTTATACCCAAATATGCATACTCTTCCGCACGACGTACAGTCATGCGTAGGTGGTACCCCGCTCCTTGGTTAACCACTACAGCAAACATTCGATCTCATCTTTTCCGTCTTTACCGAAAAAAAAACTAATGTTTATTTTCGAATTTCCTCTACTCCATAGGACGAACGAAGCATCAATGGAGCTCAGCAAGTGCCGCCTATGTTGCCGCTTACACTCGTTGCGCTTTTGCCACGCATTCCGCGCGATGACACCCGACGGCCCGGGTCCACAAATACTGTGGCAAATGCCTGGCCACCTCACACGTTGCTGGAGCTTGCGATTCTCCAGCTAGCTGTCACCGTTGCGGTAGGGCGCATAATACGTTGCTGCATCGAACGACCTCGCCAGGGCACAGACGCAGAACCGTAAACCGAACCGGCCGAACGGCCGCCGCCGCACAATCCGAAAGCCAGGAAGAAGCCTCCAGAGCCGCTCCGCTATCGAACGACGGCAGGTCCGCAAGCTGCTTAACAAGGCACAGGTCATCATCGAGCAGCCGAAGGAGCTGCTGCCAGCACTGGCGCTGCAGGACGGGCGCGATGTTGAAGACATGGACATTTAAGGCTTTTATTTCCATTTTCTTTCTTATATATATATGTATATATACATACTGAAAGTATTCAACGCGGGTCGCGATGCTGGTAACAGAGGAAGGCCTCCTCTGCGTAGGAAAGACCAGGTGGAGAAGGACTTGGCTTTACTTGGCATTTCCAATTGGCGTCAGTTGGCACAGAAGAGAAATGACTGGCCTGCTGCTTTGGACTCGGCCAAAATCGCTTAGGTGGTTACAGCGCCAATAAAGAAGAAGAAGATATACATACATATATGAGTACATGTTTCGCATATTTATATTTTGAATTCGTACTGAATAGCACACAAATCCAAAACATGAATTTTTCCTAATGTATCCAAACGTAAAATATTGAATTATATAAAACTGTACACATTGGTTTTCGAACATATCTATGTATGTAACTATTTATATCAAACCCATGTACACACATATTTCGAAATTTGTAAAAACCTAACGTTTAAAAAGACGAAGTGCTGGGCACTCGCAATCGAACCCTCGCTCGGCAAAGACCGTAAAACTGTAATTTTTTTGTATATTACAGTCCACTGAACTCTTACTCTTTTTATTCAATAAAAATTTAATTGTATTTAGATTTATAAATTAAATGTGCCTTGCCATTTAAACGGACTAAACACAGCCACAAGCTAATTGCCGTAGGCGCAACAGTGCGTACAAAAATACAACTATTACCACGGGTAAAGGCCGTCATAAACAGGCGCGGTACGGTACCGCGCGGTATAATACCATATGGCATGTTTGCTCATAGCACGATACTAATTCTTCCATTTGTTGTATATTATTGTGCCCCAGTGTGCTTTAACTCCATTTTTTGAGTGCTCCTAAGTAGAGATGCGCACGGGCCGGGCTTTTGGCAGGAGCCCGACCGGCCCCTGCGTAAGCCCGCGGGTACGAGACGGAATATTAGCTGTCAGCACGAACTCGTGCGTGCATGGGCGTTCAGTCGTATTTTAAATGGCCTATAAGCCTTAGGCATAAGGATGTCTCTCATAGAGAGAGAACAAACCCTATTAGTGGAATTACAATGTAGCAGTGGCAGTGGTAGTAATCAGCTGTTATTTTAGGAGCAATATGTTTGAGTGGTAACTCTCACATAAGAGCAGTGTCAGTAAGCAGTACTGCCACTTTTAGCGCAAATTCTAAATTCACTGCCGCTGCCGAGCACTCAACTGAATGTTACGATTATTTCTAACTTTTTAGAGGAGCTTTCAGATTTTAAAGTAGCCAAATATACTTCAAATAAAGCTAGTAATGCTTTATAAACATTTCAAATCATTTTGCCTAATTTATTTTTACACTTTCCCACCTGCACTGCTACTGCTTTAATGTAATTAAGCAGCAACAATTCAACAAACTGCTGAAAGCTGTAACTGATGCTGCCACTTTCACTAACGCTACCACTGCTGCATTGTAATTCCACTATATGAACTGACGCGATTAACAAAGCGAAATGTGAAAGCACATTTACATGTATGGTTGTAGCTGAGTGTGCAAAGATGCTTGATGCAATTGGTTGCTGCCGAGACTGTCCGGGTTCAATTCCCATCTTACGGAACATAAAATTAAAATTTTTTTTTGTTTATTTTAATTATGAAAAAGCTTCCGTGAAGTACGACGTGAAGCAAACGTGTTTATTTGACTGATTCAAAAGAAGCGATTTTTCGAAATCTGTGTGCGATGCATCAAAACCTTTGAAAGCATCAAGAAAAAACATGTTGAGAGAAATCGGTGGTCGTTTAGGGGTTGCTCAACGCGATTTTCAATTTTTACCAAGTCCCGAACCTGAAATACATCTTCGTCAAAAATATCGTCTATTTACCACAAACATTGAAATTTCGCACATACCATCGCCAAAGACCGTAAAATCGACAAATGTAAAATTTTATTAAAAAAAATTTTCACGTTAATAAATAATTAATGGTTAACTAGCGAAAATTATAACTATTGACCCCAATAACTTTGTGATCTCAAAATTGAAAATTGTGCTAAAACCTTCAGAAACTATAATATAACAACAAAAACATCCGCTCTCACAATTTGTTCGAAAAGAGGATAATGCGAGGTGGGCGAAAATATAGAAACGACGGCGGTTAAGAAATTCACTTCACATTAATGCATTTTCAACGAAAGACGCTATTGCAAAAATGTTGAAGGTAACATACGACAGAGGGTATGTGGACGAATTTGAAAAAAAAAAAATAGAATGGTAACAGCAAAAATCAATGTTGAAAAAGTCAAAGGCCTTCAACTGGAGAATTTTGTGACAGCAAGTAGTGACCAATTCCAACGGAATGTCAGATAATGGGCAAATAATGATAATTTTTATAAGCAACTGAAGATACTTGTTGCAAAAATCGTTCCCATATCCTTAAAACTGTACTTTTTCTGACATCTTTGAACTCCTTTCGATGCTCGCTAACTGTCAAAAAAAAAGCTTGTTGTTCCTTTTGTTTCCTGGACAGTGTTAGCTGTACTCTCTTTAATGTTTTGCTTTTTGATGTTACGGTAAAATCCGAACAAAGCGAGGGCTTGACTTTTGGAGGGTAATTTACTCCTTGGAATAGATCGACTTTCCTTTTCGACCATGCACATGTTCTGCAAAAACTACCACCCACAAAATTCTATAATTTTCTATTTTAAATTGATCATGGTAAATATTTCCTATATGTAAAAAACATATTTACCTCAATATCCACATAAATTTAACTCTCGCAAAGAAAAATGTCTTTTGATCGTTTTGAACTAACTCCTGTTGTTCTTTTTTAGTTTATTTTCATTTTAATTTGATCGTACGATCCGGGTTGCTTTATGTTATTCTATTCAGTGTTTCATGTAACAGTGGTAGCCGTTCCTAAACGTAAATTGGACAGATTTTAACCCACCCACATAGCCCTAAAAGTTTAAAAAGTTGTTTAACTCTAACAAATTATGAGTGCGGGTGTTTTTGTTATTGTATTATAGTTTCTGAAGGTGTGCTAAAGGTTCTTCTCAATTTTGAGCTCAAAAAGTTATTGGGGTCAATAGTTATCAACTAACTAATTTTCGCTAGTTAACCATTAATTCTTTAATAACGTGAAAAATTTTTTTAACAAAATTTTACATTTGTCGATTTTATGGTCTTTGGCGATGGTATATGCCAAATTTCAGACATTTAGCTCAATGTTTGTGGTGAATCTACGATATTTTTGACGAAGATGTATTTCAGGTTCGCGACTTGGTAAAAATTGAAAATCGCGTTCAGCAACCCCTAAACGACCACCGATTTCTCTCAAATTTTCAGCAACATGTTTTTTCTTGATGCTTTCAAAGGTTTTGATGCATCGCACACAAATTTCGAAAAATCGCTTTTTTTGAATCAGTCTAGTGTTTATTTTATATGATCTACAAGCCTTATATATATGTAGTAATTATCAGGGCTGCAAACCGCTCTAAAAATCGGTGCGGTTCGGTTCAGTGGTTCGAACCACTTAGAAAAAACTTGTACCGGTACAAGAACCGGTTCATGAGTATCTCTGAACCACAATTCGGTTCGGTTCAAGTGGTTAAATATTTTTACACTAAGTGATACAAATATTAAAAAACTATGACAGAGACTATATACATATATACATACATACCTATTTAAAAATAAAAGGCTATTTTTATTAAGAACAAATTCAAATATCCACAAATACGAAGGTAATCCGGCGTTTTTTTTTAGATGTTACACTATGATTTTAGAAAATTTAATATTTGTTATATAAAATGTATCTTTTTTTTCAAATACACAATAAGGCGAAATTAAAAAAAATTTATAAAATCTTGGTTTAGGGTTTGTTGCCATCAAAAAAAAGGTTAGCAGTTTTACAAAAAGGTTACATTTTTAGACAAAGTTGGCATTACAAAACTTGAAAAATGCTGTAGCAGATTTTCATTTTGCACCCAAGCGAACCATTTTTTAGAGTGGTTTTCGGTTCGGTTTTGGCATTTGAAAATAAAAACGGTTCGGTTCGTGGTTCGGTTCAAAGCCCGAAAAAAAGCGGCGATTGGGTTCAAAAACCGGTTCGGTTCAAAACCGGTTTGCAGCCCTGGTAATTATATTCCAAGCAATGCCTTATTATAAGGTAACTATACTCCATATAATCCATTATAATGAGGAATTATATAAGCCTTCTTTTATATGAGCTATAAGACTCAAGAATGATAGAATAAAAGATTGCGCCCTTCAGAGAGAATTCTTCAGAGTAATTTGTGTATGACGTTCCCGCAAAAAAAAAGTGCATGAATGATCGGAGTGCTGGAGATATAGCTCACACAGTTGCTTTTGGGGATTCAGAGCCTGGATACATTGAAGGTATCCTCATGTTAGAATTCTATAACAATTGATAGCAAATTTGTTTTTAGATTCAATTATACTACATGAAAGAAATGAACAAATGGGAAGTGCGAATATACAACAAAAAGTAGTTACCACAGCCATCTTGGCGATATTGGATTCATCGTCATCTGATGACGACGAAGAAGATATTACTGTATTGCACAGAATTAAACGTAGAAGTAATTTCAATTTAAGTATGGATCTTGCTTTGTTTGTAATACGAAAAATTCAAGAAATTCCATTAAAAGTTACGTGAAAAGCACTGTACCTAAATACAGAGTTGGAGTTCCGGAGTCATTTTCGGATTTCGAGAAGCTTGTGAAAAGTTTTTGAATTATATTTTAGTTTTTCTGTGGTTTGCGTGTAGTTTCCGAGACCTATCTGATAGATTTAATTTGTCTTTATCAACTATTTCAAAAGCGATAAATATTGTGACAAGGTTTATCAGAAGCTTAAGTCCAGAAATTATAAAATGGCCAAATCAGCAGATGATGGAGAAATCGTGCCAATTTTTTTACAACAAGTGCATGTTTTCAAAGACAATTTTTAATGTGATGCTTAAAATAAGTACAAATATAAATTACGTCAACAAAAAAACTTTTTTAAGGTTGCATTGATGGCACGCATATTAAAATTTTGCCACCAAAACGAGGGAAAGATGAGTATATTGTCAGTAAGGGGAATACGTCAATTTGTTTGCAAAGAATCTACAATGAAGAAAAAAAATGTATCAATACTTTTGTTGGATATCTGGGCTCCAGCCACGATAGCTGGGTTTTTAAGAACTCACCTATCTACGACAAGCTACCCTCGTATTGTGGCGGTGAGTATTTTTAAATTTACGTACATACATATGTCAATATTCTTATTTATTTTCTCGTGAACTTCAGATTATTACATTCTTGGCGACTCAGCATATCCCTGTAGCAAGTACGTTATTACTCCATACAGAGACAATGACCATCTTCCACGGGCGCAGAAAACATTTAATTATAAATTGAGCACTGGTCGTGTTGCTATTAAGCACACTTTTGGTATCCTAAAACAAAGATTCAGGCAGCTTTATTTTTGTAAATTGAGAGGCATGAAAAAGATTTTCATTTTATAAGGGCATGTTGTGTTTTACACAACATCGCCAATGAAGACGATCTTCTTCATTTTGAAGAAGAGAGAACCACTGTAAAAACCAACGCATTTTCAAATCAGGCCGACGGCTCTAGAGGAAATGCTTTTCGAGATGCAATTTGCCAAAAAATTCAACATCGTCTAAGTCAGAACCCTTAGTAAATAAAATTGAAAATTCAATGCATTGTGGATACATGTCGTCACCTGAAATGCAAAAGGCCGTAACTAATAAAAGTTCCAAAATTTTCTCATTAATTATTATGATGCATTCATCGAATTACAAGTCCTCATATATATATGTACATAGCTTTATGCAAATAAAATTCCTAAATACGGCATTTTGCATCTCAAGTGACGAAATGTAAGTTAAGGTACAGAGAGTTTTTTACAAAACGGGCAACTGTTTTAAATGTTTTATTTTTCTCTAGTTTTTTATGAAAATATGTTTAATTCCACAACAAAAACCACAAAAATCTGAGTTCCAAACCTTGTGCAAAATTAGAGCAAATTGTGCAAATTTTCATTATAATATTCCACTCTAATTTACACTTTGTAGAAAAAAATTAAGATGCAGTTTATTTCCCCATTCAATTTGAATTTAATAAATTGCAAATTTGAAGTAGCTAGGACTTACCATTGATTTTTGGCAAATTTTTTTATGCTAGCTACTTCAAACTTGCAAACAATTAAATTCAAATTAAATGGGGAAATAAACTGCATCTTAACTTTTTTCTAAAAAGTGTAAATTAGAGTGCAATATTATAATGAAAAACAACAAAACTGCTGGAGCTGACGGCCTGCCAGCTGAGCTATTCAAGTACGGCGGCGAAGAGCTGATAAGGTGCATGCATCAACTCTTATGCAGAATATGGTCAGATGA
>JAPVRG010284961.1:0-13025 GCA_029783565.1 Rhagoletis cerasi
ATCGAAACTTCGATAACTGTTTAAGTATTAACTAGGGACACACCCAAAATGTGGCTCGATAGAGCTCTTCAAAGAAAAATAAATAAAAGCACATCATACGTTCCAAAAAAGTAGTTTCAATATACATTTTGTTAATTTTTTAATTGAAACAAAATATATACATACATGATACATTTGATAAACAGTTGGATTTTTATCTAATATTTTTTTGAGAAAAAAACTTCTTATTTGTTGTTTATTTTTGGTTGTGAAGCTAAGAAGAGCGATGCGGATAATTAATCACATTAATGTAAGTTCAATTGAATCTCTTTCGATTTGAAATATCATGCTTTCAAACAAATTTTTAAATTTTCTGTAAAAAATTGTTGAAAATTCGAAAAAACTCGAATGAAATCGAATTTGCACCACCCAATTTCGAATCGAATAATCGAATGGTTGGGCAATGTTCGAAATTGGGAAAAAATCGAATTTCAACCATCACTACCCATCCCTAAGTCTCTCTGCAAGTAATAGGAAATATAATTAATGATTTGCACATTATGATCTTGAAATTATTAACGTACACTTCCGCTTTCAACACTTCTACTTCTTGAAGATCGCCGTCATAGTAAACCCAGTTACGAATAGGTGATGTCGAAGCATCAAGAGTACCGTCTTTGGGCCGATACTCAAATTGAATGGCTTATCTTGCCCGCAGAATTCCACCCACTTTCTCGCCACGGCTTCGTTCCAAAGAAAGGAAAAAAAAGCTGCAGTTTGAGGCACTACATTGACGGCTGTCGCAATTTAACACACGGCACTTCATTTTATTAGTTTTTACAGTCTTAAACTCAAAAATCTCTTCCAAATCGCAAGTTACAATTTTAACTGATTTTTCACTTATTATTCAAATTTCTCTTTGCCTTTGCTTCGTATCCCCGTCTGGGGACAATAATAAAAGGTGATATACGTAGTGACAGCTCGTTTTGGCGGCTCCCTTAGCTGAAGGTTGTATTGTAGAAGTTTACGAAGCACGAGAGAAAGGGGAAGAAAAGAAGGTCGGATAGCCAATTTAGTACTCTTTTTCGTACCAAAGTATTGAATTAAAATTTGTAAAAAACCGAGATTTTTGACATTTTCTTATGAAAATTTTATAGAAACATGAGCTAAATGGTGAATCTTATGGGATACTTGTAAAATAAATGTTTTTTAAGTTAAAACGCTAGAGTTTTTAAGTTTGTTAAAGTTCGATGTTTGAGACTTTTACATAAATATACTAGAAAACATATATAATTAACTTTTCTTTTCCTATCAAAGTATTCAAATAAAAATTTGTGAAAAGCTGCGGGTGCCACTTTTAATACTTTTTCATGAAAATTGTCAAAGAGGGAAATTGAAATTTGCTAAGGGAGCTTAAGACGGCGATTAGAGCGAGACGAACGCGAACGTATAACATCGTCTTTTATTGCATCATGAGAAGGGATGAAATAGAAAGAACACGGCGCGGGAAAAATTGATGCGTTGGCGCCAACTACAAAGAGATACACATAACTTCGTGGCGGGTTATAATTGGTCGCTTGAAACTGCAGTTAAATTTCGCGACACTCCCGTTAGCCGGCACGTAGTCAATTTCGACCATCCGAACCCGGTTGCGCGTGGGTATAGGGATGGACTGCCTAAAATCCCAAAATCGATGGGTTATGCAATCAATAAATCAAAACAGTAGTAGTATACATTTTTTTTTTTATTAGAAAACTAACTTTTGCGACGACACCTACACTTTTACCCATTCCCATAGATAATCCCCTCAGGTAATTTGCCTATGAATTTTTACATTAAAGTTTTTTCCTCATATAAATATAATTTCAATTAAATGTCGTCCGTCAATCACCCCATTTACACAGCAAAATCTCAGATAACTAGCAGTCAAAATTTGCCATAACTTTTTTTTAACTCAAGGAAACGTTCAATTTCTTCCTTTTTGCTAAATTAACCAAATCCAACTTGACACTCTGTTATAAATACCCCTACAGACCTCTTTCCCTACTAACGTCAATTTTTGGCTAACTTCATATTTGACATTTCTCTTCGTTGCTAAAGTTATCGGTATAATCTGCGTTTTTTGCAAGTTTGTACGTTTAGTCTCTTTTCTAATTACAGATTAGGGAATTCAGGTCGGAAAGGAGTATAATCCGGATGTATGCAAACATACTTTTAGAATACATAACCCTAAATTCCTGATTATTACGTTTTGATTTCGAAGGAATGACTCACCTGGCCTATCGGTGGCATGCCATCCCTATCCGCTAAACAAAACTTTGCGACGTAATTGGCAACGGGTATAAACCCTGCTGGCAACCCCACAGTTGGACATTGTTATTTCGGCTTAGCTGTGAAGTGATGAAAATTGTGAACACGTTTTAAATGCAGTATAGTTAAATAAAAATATATTAAAAACGCGGTGCATATATTAAAGAAGATTTGTGATAAGAGTGCACATATTTTATATACTTTTGGCTAAAAAAATTGCAGGTAAGTGCAATAAATTAACCCGTGAATATCCCAGAAACTATTAGTAAGTGATTTGTTAAATAATATAAGTTGTGCTGTTGTACCCACTTGCCAGCATAATCGAGTAACAATTGTTGCAAGTTTTCATGTTTCGTGCGGAAAACTTGCAAAGTCTTACTGGATTTTTACGGGATAAATTTTTACTTGTAACAATTTCCAGTAAGAAAAACAGCTTTTTACCTACTGCTGCTAGCATTTTACACAAGCATAGGAATATCTTTTTGAAAGTAAAAAGTAAAAACTGCACAAAATATAACTATCATATAATCCTATAATGAACAACTACTAGCAAGGTTAGCGTTTCGTTTTTTTGAGTAGTTGCTGGCAAGTTACCGGACATTTTTGTGCTGGAGAATACGTGAACAAGAAAAACAAAGGGGAAAAAAATTTTTTCAAACACTTTCAGTAGTATTTTATATGCACTTTTTTTGCGTGTACTCATTCTGCATGTTCAGTGCGGCAACAGCAACGACCGCATCATCAGCACCGCCACAGTGCGGGAACAGCAGCGGTCACATCATCAGCACCGCACAGTGCGGCAACAGCAACGACCGCATCATCAGCACCGCCACAGTTCGGCAACAGCAGCGGTCACATCCTTAGCACCGCCACAGTGCGGCAACAGCAACGACCGCATCATCAGTAGCCCGGTGAAACAACAACAACAACGGCTGCCACAGCAGTAGCCCCAGTCAACACCGACAACAATGGCTGCCACAGCAGCAGCTTCAGTCAGCAACAACATCGGCACAATAGCCGGTGTAACGGCGACAACAACACCGGCAAGCAGCCCGGTGGAACGGCAACAACAGCGGTTGCCACAGCAGCAGCCGGAATCAACACCGGCACAGCAGCCCGGTGCAACGGCAACAACAGCGGTTGCCACAGTAGCAGCCGGAGTAAACACCAGTAACAACATCACCGACTGCCACAGCAGCAGCCGAAGTCAACGCCAGCAACAACAACGACACCGGCACAGTAACCCGGTACAACGGCCAGAACAGCAGCGCAGTACTACTACTACAGCTGCAATAACAACACCGGCCAGTAGCCCGGTGCAACGGCGACAACAACAACGGCTGCCCCAGCAGCAGCCGCAGCACAACAACAACAACAAAAGCAGGGCCCATACCACTGGCCTACTGCAACGGCAAGCAGCGACAACAACACCACCAGCAAAGACAACAAACAACAACCCAATCAAAGACTACAGCAACAACATCAGTGCCCCACCAAAGCCTGCTGCAACAAAAGGGTGAGTCCTTCGGGCCATACAAAAAACAAGAAAATTAAAGTAGATTAGAAAGAAAACCAAAATTTAAACAGTAAATAATCAAGAAGAAAAAAAGAAGAAATTTGTAAGAAAAAAGAACAGAACAAAGTAGATAAAAAGAATTTAATTAAGAGAAAAATTATTTGCATATAGTTTAGACCAATTAAGTTTATAATAAATAAATAATAATAACATAGTTTAAATAACTAACTGGAATTCAAGGAATTCTATAAAATAAGCTTAATTGAAGTTAAAATAAAAGAAAAGGGAACTGAACTTAATTAGTTTGAAGAGGATAAAATGCAATAAAATAAAATAAACTTAACTACAATTCAGTAGAACTTAAATAAAAAATGTTAAATAAATACATAAACAAAATTTTGGAATAAAATAAACCAAAAAAAAAAATTAAATAACCTAATATAATTTAACATAAAACAAAAACTTAACAAAACATTTAACTATGATAAGTTAACTAAATAAACATTTAGTTATAACAAAATAATGGCCACAAGATAATATACCTAAATATAACTATACATAATAAACTCAAACTAGTTAATAATAAAGAACACACACACATACCTTAGCAAGAATTAGAGTTACCGTAGTGTAAAGCTCGAGCTTCTGCGGTAATTTATTATTTTCCTTCAATGATTGTGCAGAAAAACATGCGTATGTACGTCTGCACAGTCTAATTGTCGCTTTTCAAATGAATCTCTTCATTCTCCGCTATATAACGGATATTTTCAAGCGTTCTTTTCTTTCGTTAACATTCTTTTTTCGTTATGTCAGAGTTGCCATCATTTAGCACAATGTTAGTATTAAGTATAACTTAAGGGTTAGGCTCACGGTGTTTACATACGTGCAAGCTAGTCTAATAATAGTATGCGACTACAGTTCGGCCATTCGGACAACCAAATTGACCTCAATTTTCCAAATATATAAAATAAATTTACACTGTTAGAGATGTTCTCAATCCCTAATATACAGCTTCTAATGTCATTTGGTTTTTTGTTTTTGTTTTTTTTTTTGAATATCATTCTTGTAGGCCAAAATTAACCTATTCTAAGCCTTGTTCATAATTTTCTAAATATTGTTCTTCAGTATCCATTAATTCTATTTCTAAACCGATAAGTGTTTCTCCAGGACCCTCATCATCAACTAAGTCCGCGGTATCTGACACCCATCTCCTCAGTTTATTTGCCTCCAAAATACCGTTATACGGAATTTGAGTGATTTAACAGCCATCTACATCATGTACCAAATATCTATCGTGCGGTAAAACCTTTTTAATCACATATGGGCCGCGGAATTTCAGTTCCAATTTCTTATTTGTGCCCGGGGTAGTGTCTGTATATCTGAGAGCCACATAGTCCCCTTTTTCATAAGTATCAGCAGGTGTATTGTGCTTCAAAAACCGATTATAGTTGACCTCTTGTGACCTAGCAATATTTTCCGATGCTAAGTCTCTTATCACAGGTAGATCGCTTTCAATTACATTATTTTGTTCGTCTAAGTGCTCCGTCAATGCATCAATGCTATTACCACGTTGTGCAATACCAAAGAGAAGTATGGAAGGAGTTTCTTTTGTCGTGGTATGAGCCGTATTATTAAGAATATGTTCCGTATACCGAATTGTTTTTGCCCAATTCGTATGGCCATGCTTGTCACACAACTTACTCATCATAGGTGTAAGGACGCGATTTGCGCGTTCCACTTGACCGTTTGCCTGAGGTGATCTCGTAGCATTCTCAATATGCTGAATATTTCGCTCTTTTAAACATTCTTTGAACTCATCCGAAGTGAAAGAAGTTCCTCGATCGCTTATTAGGCGGCGGGGGCGGCTATAATTGTCGAAGTAATGCTGCAAAGCTGTACATGACTCTTTGGAACTTGTACTTGTCGTTGGATATAACCTTGTGAATTTCGTGAAGGCATCGACAACTACTAAAACATACTTTTTCTTTGAAGTCACGGACGGAAGAGGGCCTAAATGATCAATGTGTATAGTGTCAAAGGGTAACGGAATTTTTGGAATATTGAATAAGTTACGTTTGTTTGTTCGAGCCGGAGCAGAATACACGATGCACTTCAAGCAATTACGTATGAAATTGTGGACCCGGGTTTTCATTAACGGAAACCAATAATGCTTCTTAATTTCGGAACAGCATTTATCCACACTCAGATGACCAATTTTTTTATGTGTCCATCTAATGATATTGTTAATCATTTCCCTAGGTACAAAAAGCCTACGCTTGCCAGAAGGCGATATTTGATAAACTATTTCATCTTTGAGTTCATATTCCTCACTGTCGGCAGTTTCTAAGTGTGATCGAAGACGGCATATTTCTGGGTCTCGGCTTTGTGCGACTCGCAATTGGAAGTCAATGTCAAGTTCACTGACAGCACCGATATACTTCACCTGACTGAGAGCGTCAACGTGACCCATAGCTCTCCCAGGCCGATGCGATATAGTGTAATTGAAATTCTCAAGGAAAAGGGCCCAGCGGGTAATTTTTGACAACCCATTTTCGTTTGCCAAGGTTCTGGCTAAGGCATCGCAATCAGTCACAATTTTGAACGGTTTACGGTCAAGATATGCAGCAAAACGCCTAAGAGTGTATACCACAGCCAGGGTTTCCAATTCATAACTATGGAGATTTCGCTCAGAACTGGAAGTTGACTTGGAGAAGTAAGCAACCGGATGAAACTTCGAATCGTCTTGCTTTTGCATAAGCGATCCACCAAATCCGTGCGAACTGGCATCGCAATGTACCTCAGTTTCTCGTTATGGTCAAAAATACATAACAGGGGTGGTTCCGTAAGTTTTTGCCTCAATTGAAGGAAAGCTTGCATGCATTCTTCAGTGAAATTATATGGTGCGTCTTTTCGTAACAATCGAAGCAGAGGGTACGCAATTTTCGAGAAGTTTGGTACAAAACGGCGGAAAAACAAAAACAGTCCATGACAAGATTCCAATTGCTTATGGTTCTTAGGCATCGGATAGCACTTGATAGCTTCAATATGATGATCACTGGGCCGAATGCCAGCTGCAATGGCGTGATGTCTAAGATATTCTAACTCAGTTTGAGGGAATGTGCATTTCTTAAGATTGAACTCTAGGCCGTAAGATCGTAGTCTCTCAACAACTTCAGTCACTGTCTTCAATTGAGTTTCAAAGTCGGGTGATGCTATCAAAATATCATCAATATAAACTACAAGCAAGCCCTCGGTTATCAAGTCAATTAAAATCCTATTGATAAAGCGCTGAAATATCGCTGGTCCATTTTTTAGACCGAAGGGCAGTCGTTTATACTCGTACTGTCCGTCCGGAGTAACAAAGGCAGTATATTTGATTGAGTCTTCATGCATCTTTATTTGGTGAAAACCGCTTTTGAGGTCTATAAGAGTAAACAATTTCTTATTGCCCAAGTGCTCAATGCAATCTTCAGGTAATGGAAGGGGGTGGTTATCATGTACGGTAACTTTATTCAAAGGTCCATAGTCAACACATTTCCTTATTTCCCCGGATTTTTTACGAACCGGTACGATTGCAGAAGCGTACGGCGAGGTGCTATGACGTATAACGTCCCTCGCCAATAATTCCTTAATAATTTTACGAATTTCTATACGTTCTTGAAACGAGAGTCGTCGGGGTCTCCGATAAATAGGCATATGGCTTGGTAGTTCAAGCTTCGCACAGTAATCATCAGGTGTGGAAGGTATTACTGTAGTATTATAATAAGCGTCGTGAAGGGAAGAGCGGAATATCGCCCGTCGCTCCCGAGACAGTAATGCACTTACGTTGAAATCTTCATCGGTGTTTGAAGCGGTATCAATAGCACATAATGCATAAAAGTATTTACCGATATCTTCACTTGGCACATCAGCGGAGTTAGAGGTCAAATCATTTTTGTTATCGGGTCCCCCACAAATGTTTCATTATGGAAATCATTAATTACTGAATCGTCAGACCTACGTTCAAAGTTATCAGAAGACCCAAGTATACCAAGTGAATCCAGTGTTTCTCTCAATTTACAATCAAAAATACAACAATTTTTCAAATTGAAAATTTTATTCTTTATATAACAAGGTTTTGTGCTAACCAATTTAATCCCGGCTTTCTGGAAGAGATCGCGACCGATAATTAAAGGCATAAATATGAAATCATCCGGTACTACAATAAAACTATGTTTAAGTAATTTTTCTTTCAGTATAATGAAGCCAGAAGTTGTGCCGAACGACATCAGTGAAACATTTCCCAATCCCTTGTATTCCGTTTTGAATAATGGTTGCACTTCCAACTTTGATACATTTGAGCGGCGTACAAAACATTTAGGACTGCCGGAATCAAGAAGAGAAAAAACACTTTCAAACTTGGCACACTTAAGGTCGGTGTATCCCAAAGCAACACTTACCAGTTGTACCGCATTTATTTCGTCGACGATGACATCGCCCTCTTCTTCGATGAATCCCACACCTCGGTTCACAACACCAGCAACGGGGCGGTTCGGGCAGCCTTTGTATACATGGTTCATTTGTCCTCAACGGAAGCAGGAACCTTCAGGTCGCTTTGGCCTCGGGCAAGCGCTTTGGTAATGGCCCCAACGGGAGCAATTGAAACAACGGAACGAGTTGTCAACAGGTGTAGCAGCAGGCTGAGGGGCAGCAGTGGAACGTGTGACCGATGACGCATTTGGCTGGACAGCAGTGTTTGGCACCAATGGAATAACACGACGCACTGGCATATCAATGTTTGTTTTTGATCGCAATCGTTCGTATCGCACGATTGAGTCTTTCAAAGCACGTAATGTTGTGGCCCCCATCAGTACAGAAGCAGTGTTTAATGTATCACCAATTCCACCGATGATAATATCGATCAATTCACTTTCGGGAACTCTGGCACGAGCAGCGATTTCCTGCATCTCAATAACGTAACGATGGACAGTTTCATTTGGCTTCAGGCGTCTAGACCGCAATTGCCTGTAGACTTCATCAGTTGAATACCCGCGACCAAACTCCGTGAGCAACTCTTTGCTTAAGGCGTCATAAGTATGCACGGATATCGTTCGTATGAAAACTTTTGCAGTCCCACTCAGTAACCGACGCATTCCCACGAAGCGAGCTCGTTCATCAAATTGCAATATCTCGAAGGCATCCTCCAAATCTTCGATCCATTTGTGCACATCATAAGCATCATCGGCAGAAATTTTTTGCACCATTGACTCAATTACACCAATGTCCATTCGGCTGTTTTGTGTTGGTGCTCGGCTTATTTGCCGCAAGTCATCTACTTGTTGTTGCAGCAATAGCAAATCACGTTCCCGTTGCAATTTTGCAATTTGCGCTTCTATAGAGTCACCGTGTTGTTGGTTAGCGACAGCAGGCATACAATTAACATTCGACGGAACGCATGGACGCGAAACTAAAGTGTTTGGTACAGCAGTGGTAATATGTGGCCCTGACGACAATACACCCGATGTTGCTTCATAAATCGGTGCACCCGGTTGACTTCGGTCGGAGGCGGAAATAGGGAAATAGGTCCGTTCTTGACGCTTACTGCTCTCCTCTACAACTGCCAATGCCACATATTCCATGGCTGCAGCTGTAGCATTTGTTGCGGCAGTGTGTGGGATGGAAGCCATATCTTCCTTCGAAGCGTGGGCATCAGTAGTCAGTAACTCATGTGCGTCATTTAAAACTTCAGGTGCATCGGTTAATCGATCATACATTTTCCGTATTTGTGAAATTGTGGCGCTGGATGGTATCTCAGTACCACGCTCCCGTAGCCTAGCCAGCATGTCACTCTTCGACGGGCGGCACATTTTCCACACGGTTGGTATTATTCTTAAACTTTACTTTTTTGAATCCTGTTTTCCTGGAGTTGTCCTGTCCGCAGAGTTGTAAAGCTCGAGCTTCTGCGGTAATTTATTATTTTCCTTCAATGATTGTACAGAAAAACATTCGTGTGTACGTCTGCACAGTCTGATTGAATCTCTTCATTCTCTGCTATATAACGGATCTTTTCAAGCGTTCTTTTCTTTCGTTAACATTCTTTTTTAGTTATGTCAGAGTTGCCATCATTTAGCACAATGTTAGTATTAAGTATAACTTAAGGGTTAGGCACACAGTGTTTACATACGTGCAAGCTAGTCTAATAATAGTATGCGACTATAGTAGCTATATTTACCTCGGCCAGAGCAGTCCACCACTCGAACGCACACTGGACTGGGCAGTCGGCCGAAAACAGGTTTCAATTTTCTATACATGAACTACGCTTGATTGTGTAAGTGCATTCTTAGCAAAGCAAGCTACAAAACGTGTTGTACATGTGTGCGTGTCAGTCCAACGTCAATCCGCGATTTTCGCGGACTGAAATGGACGAGGTAAACTTGCACTCTCTTCCCCTTCTTCCCTACACAAAACCGGTTTAGGCGGAGTGAGCAGTCCAGTGTGCGGAGGCCCAATTTGTATTTATTGTTCCCAAGGTTTGGGCCGTTTCTGTTGTCCCGCCGTGATGTTATTGCTGTTTATTGCGGATTTGCTTGCTAGGCTGGAAAATTTTATAAGGGAAATGTCTGATTGAGAGTCTACTAAAAAAGTGCATGATTTGTGAGAATCGCTACAATTTACTTCAATGAAATCGGAATAGTGGAGATTTAGGCAGTAAATGGATTTTTCTTCTGTCACAGTCGTTAATTGCTCAAAAAGGATGGAACTGGAAAATTCTTCAGTTGCGGAAAACCAGGCCAATTTGCACGAAATTGTAAGACGGGCTCCAACGGGTATAACAATTCTGCAGGACGCAAACACAGGGCTGAAGACGAACCGAATTCCAGTCAGCTGTTAAACTTAAATGAGCCAACAGAAAGGGGCGCGTGCTGGCTCCCGCAATTGAATGCCTCATAATCTCAACGAATGTAGCACGAATTGGCCGAAAAGCGAGCAACGTTATTGTTGGTGGATATGTGGACGAACGAGAGTGAGTACTAACTGTGGATACAAGCGCATAACATGCCATCATTCGATCGGATTTGGTCACTAAGTAAGTAATGCCATTGCCTTGAGCAAAGTTGAGGACAGCAACTGGTGAGGACGCTCAAGTTTTAGTAGAGGTAACTTGCAAAGTCGTGATTGGGGCTATGGCAGCGTTACACCAGTTTATAGTGGCGGAAATTGTTGACGAAGTAATAATTGTCGTGTACTTCTTATTGGGCCAAGGTATTCAGACGACATGAAGAACTTGATCATGACCAATAAGAACATGATAATCTTTATAGCAGCAATCGAGTGACCCCAGAAGAAAGCGAACAGATTCCACCGAAGCAGGCGTTTGGGCGACGATTGATGGAGATTGTGGGACAACCAAATTGTGGGCTGTTGAAGCAACACAAAATTCTACAGCGGACGTACTTATTGGAAAAACACTGGCGACGATGCAAAAAGATGGACGCATTCCTGTTCCAGTTCTTAATAAGTTCAAGTCACCAATAAAACTTCGTGAAGGAACTGTACTGGGATAATGTCAAGAGGTAGAAGCCATCATAGGTGTCCGGCTAATGACTATAACACCAGCGGAAGAGTGGGACACAGAACAATTTTTAATGAATAGCCTAGAGGTGGACATACGCCCAACTAAGGAGCAAATGGCAGCGCAAAGCCCAATCGCAAAGGCATACTGGGCGGAATGGAACAGATTTAAGTTAATATCCGGCTGTTTGAACAGGATATGGGAAAGTGAAGATGGCCAGAGCTCCCGCAATCTAATAGTGATTCCAAGGGTAAGAATTCCGGACGTTCTCAAGGAATTCCACAATGGTCCTAGTAGAGGGTACGAAGACCCCGGAGCAAATCAAGCAGAGGTTTGATTGGGTTGGTTGTCGGCAATCAGTAGCAGAGTGGGTTGCTCACTGCGCAGTGTGTATTGCAGCTAAAGGACCGACATCTATAAGTCATGGCCAGATGAGACAGTACAACTCCGGTGCACCATTTGAGCTTGTTGACATGGATGTAGCTGGTCCATTTCTTCTGAAAAAATTGGGGGAAAAATACGTCTTTGTGGCTATGGACTACTTTAGCAAATGGCCGAAGGTATACCCAATTCCAAACCAGGAAGCTAAAACAGTAGCGGAGGTATTTACCTACAATTGGGTTGCAACATACGGTGTTCCTATAGAACTGCACTCTGACCAAGGAAGAAATTTTGAATCGGCGGTGTTCCAAGAGATGTGCCAGATACTGGGTATCCGGAAAACCCGAACGACGGCTCTTCACCCCCTATCAGATGGCATGGTGGAACGGTTCAACGGAACCCTGGAAGAGCATCTAGGAAAGGTCGTGGACAGGTATCAGAGAGATTGGGATGTCCACATACCCCCGTTCCCGATGGGATACTGGTCAGCGGTGCATAAAACGACGGTTAAAACTCCTGCAAAGGTAATATTCGGTAGTCAACTTCGTTTGCCTAGTGACCTGAAGTTTGGAGTAAGTGGTGATGCGAAAAAGGATTGGGAAAGAGACGTCCAGCATCATGGAGGAAGAGCTGAGAGAGATACATGCTCTGGTGAGACAACGTACGCAAATTATTAGTGACAAGATGAAAGTCAGGTATGATAAGGCGATGAATTCCCAGGGTTTGCAAGAAGAAGATTTTGTGTTGCTGTACAATCCACAACGGAAGAAAGGTTTGTCTCCAAAACTACAGTGCAACTGGGAAGGTCCGTATAAGGTTGTCAAACGGCTATATGATGTAGCATATGGAATCCAGACCGTTGGGAGACCGAGATACAAGATGAAGGTGGTCCATCTGGAGAGGCTTGCAGCGTTTGGAAAAGCAACTGTATTTGATGGGGACGATCAGACTTAGGTGGAAGGCAGTGTGGCGAATACTGCGAACACACGAATTAATTAGAACGAACTATCTCGAAAGATGTAGAAGCCTCGACACCGAGAAACGGAAATGGAGAAATGCTGCGATATAAGTACGTGCGTGTGTTCGCTGCACTACGACAGATGATACTAGAGAAGGACGGGAATACTCGATAACGAGAACTTTCGATTGAAAGTTTCTAGAGTTGCCATGAGTGAGAGCGCAGGTATACAAACGGGAGGTTGCAGTGCACAGAGATTCATTCGTAAATCAGAAATATTATAATATATTGTTATGATATTATTATTATAGGTTCTGTGTGCACTGTTT
>JAPVRG010284975.1:0-14755 GCA_029783565.1 Rhagoletis cerasi
ATTTGAATGTCAAAACAAATGAAAAACTTCTTTAGTTAAGAATATGTTTTACATTAAAAAATTAAATGATTTTGAAAAAAAAAATTTAATTTTAAATTTCTTATAAATTAAAAAAAAATTTGAAATTTTAAGGAATACTTTTGAAAAATTAAGAAAAGTCGAAATTTATTTTTAAGATTTGAAAAGTTTTTAGAAGAAAGAATTAAAAAAAATTTTGGAATTTCCAAAAAAAATTGCCCAAGATCTGAGGAAATTATTGATGTATTTTGAAACGAATTTCTGTCATTTCTTGTCGAATTTGGTTTTGGAAATTTGTTCCAAAATGCATCGTACACAAACCCTGTCGAAACTACAACAACCAAAATGTAAAAATTTTTGATATTATTTTTTTTTTGGTTTCAGGAAGATAATAAAATAAAAAGATTTCGAACTAATTTTTTCAAAATCCGAATTTTTTAAAATTTATCCAAATCCTTAAATATAAATATATGGCGGATTTAAGTTAAAATCACAGTTTTAAAGACATTTTTTTTTTGTGTAGAATAACTTTTTTTGATATAGTTTTTTTTTATTTTCCAGAAATTTTTTAGATTTAATTTTCAAAAATTGGAAGTATTCACCTATTTTAGCTGTAAGAAAATATTTTTTGGCGATAGAAATTTCAAAAAGTTTCTCCAAATTTAAAATAGCTTTTTTCGCAAGAGAAAAGCTTCACTGTTCAGTTTCACATTGCAGCTCCACCATCTCTCGCTCACCGCACGCCAACAGCTAAGCCATTCATAACTTTAAATAATTTCTTAATTTCCCATATTGGCTTTTCTCTTTAGGTTGCCAAATATTTCGTTTATTAATGCACTGGCATCTACAAAGTTTTAAATCGAAACTTGGTTGCCAGCTCACAGCTTTCTCTTTCTCAAACGCACACCATTGCTTTTGTTTTTGTGTAGCAGCGCTTTTATTGCTTTCTTTCATTTGCAGATATTTTTCACTTGTGCCAATATTTGTGCGAGTGAGTTTAGATGTTCTATTTGTATTTTGATTTTCATTTCGATTTTGATTTCTAAAAAAGAAAACACAAATAAACATACATACCAGAAAGAAAGCGCTCATGTGTATGTGCGTATGTCAACACCTGCAACCGCACCTCCACTCGATACAGCTTGCTGGTATTCCTGGCTCATATTTGTTTGAAACAGCAAGATAAATAACACGGGTGCTACACAGGCGCCTCATTCATACGCTTGCTACATGCAACACGTAAGCTAACAAATAAAGTTATTGCAAAATGCGAACGAACTGCTCCAAATTCGACTTACTAAGTCTCTGCTGCTGAACACTTTGTTTGTTTTTAGTTGCGAATAAGCTTCTCTTTTTGTTGTTGTTGCTGCTGTTTTCATTTTAGACAACTCTTCACATTGCAAGCTTGGCATATTTATTTGCTTCCATTTGCAAAATTTTTAATTGAAATTGGCAAAAACTCATTAGTATACCAATGAGTAAACCAATATAACTAGCAAAGTGCGTAATACGATTGCTGCTGGATTAGAAAGAACAAAAGGATTTCAGTGGGCTTATTTTCCAAATACCGAAACTGATATTGTTTTTAAGAGGAAATATGAAAAATCGTTGCACAGTCTCAGGCTCTTTTATAGAAAACTGTAGAGTTCAGCATTTTTCTCTAATAGAAAAGTCCCAAGGGCCCAGCATGTTAGATATGCTTTCATTGAGTAAAATATTCACAAGATAACAACTTTGATTTTTTTGAGTCTCAAAATTTATGACATACATATATTCTGGAATTTATGTTTTGGCTACTTAACTGGTAGCCAAGGGAAATATTTGCTCTTACAACATTTTGAATTTAAAAATCCAAATTTTCGAATACAAATATTTGAATAAATCCTAACTAAAGAGCTTATTGCCAAACTTAGGAACTATTTAGTTTTCGTTCGAAAATAAAGTTGAAATAAAAATTAAATTAAATACAAATTAATAGGAAAAACTTAAGACTCCAATAAAAATTAAATTTTCTTTATTTCGAAGGTGCCGCGTATACTTCTTATAAAAATGAAAAGCAAATTCTTAGAAATTATTAAAAAAAAAACAGGAAATCAATTCTTTACCACGAAAGTATGCAAAATTTATTTTTATTTGTATGTATTTAGATCAAAAAGAAAAATATAACTTTTCTTAGATTTGTTCCAAAAAACAAATGTTGCAAATCCGAGCGGAAAGTTTGGCAATTTAAAAATTCTTCAAATCAGCTCAAAAAAATGAAGATGTATAAATATATTCTTAAAAATATCTGCAGAATCGAATAAAGCGACTTATTCCTACGAATGTTGGTAGTATTTAATTTTTTTTTGCTTTAAATAACTTTCAAAAGTTTTTTAGGTATTTTTTTAATATTCTTTTCGAAAATGTTTTAGAGATTTATTTTTAGTATGGGACGTAACTTTTGCAATTTAGGTCAAAACTCCTTGGTGAAATATGTACATATAAAATATCTAAAAAATCGAAAATTTTTTTAGAAATTAAAATTTGTTTAAAATTTTGTTTGGAGTTTTTGTGGTAACCAATTTTTTTGTGTGGAAGTCTCCCAAAGTTTTGCTTCCCTTCCGCGTAAATCGGTTTAGCTTTTTTTATTGGACAGTGTGTATATATTATTTTTGCCTTCGAAAATGTTGAAATTTGACAACGCTACTACTGATTTGGAAACGCAGTTTTGAATTAATTTGAAAAATATATTGTACGAAATTGAAATTAGGTGAAGATTTTGAAACTCTTAAGTTTCAAGTTGAAATTTTTTTTTCTGATACACAATACAAAGAAAAAATTGTAAATTTGCGCCTCTTTTATCGAGCTCACATTTTTAGCGATACTTCGAATAATAAATTGGTAAACACTTGAGTATACATATTTTCGGTCTTCAAAAATTTTTTAGAAAATATTTCCCAATCTTGTTTTCAAAAATTTGCATATTCAAATGATTTTTTTTATTTTAAATTTTTATTCAATGCAGCCGTTATTTTTTAAATGGTTACAAAAACAGAAATTTTATAAAATTTCAAAGAAAATTTCCTCGAATAATAAAATTTCTTTGGAAGAACTTTTTTAAAGATATCTACTTTTGGAAATTTCAATTCGAATTTTTACATATGAAGAATGTACGCATTTCAATTTGAGAAGCTGTGAGTGCCGTTTTCTCTACTAGCTACTAAAATTTATCTGCCCTCAGAACGAAATTTTAGTTTGAAGTGCAGTTAAATTTAAAAACTACTTGAATAAATGGCCCTTAGTCTATTTTTTTGCATTTTCGGAAAAATTGTTTCTCAATAAATTTTTTGTTAAAAAATTGATTACAAAGACATAGGATTACGCTTTTTAAATTTTTAATATTTTTATTATTTATTTCTTTCTTTCATTGACCATGTAAATGTATGTGTAAATTCAAGCTTTGAAAAATGTCACGCAAACGACCCGCCACTCGACAAAGTCTGCAATCAGAGTGTTCATTAAAAATGTGTAAGTGATTTGTTGACATGTCACACGATGACAATTACGTAAAAAGCACAGAAATGGACAATAAAGCAGTGAAGCGAGTACCTACTTAAGTGCCAATAATTTAAGAGCGCAGTAAATTGGCATAAGAGACCCCACATACGCACACACACGCACTTCAAGTGTGACAGAGTGAAAAGTTGAGTGGAAATAGAAATGTGAGGACAAAAAATGTTCACCGTTGATGAATGTGAGCTACCGAGTGGTGACGATTGCTGAATTAAGGTAGGCGGTGAAAGAATAGAAAGCTTAAAAAAATTAAAATTTAGAGCGCGTTGGCGTTGTAAACTCAACTCCCCTTATTTCTCGCTCAATGTGTAGATTTCGATCAAAAATATGCACAGTTTAATTGAAATTCATCATTTAAGAAAATTTGTTTACCTACTGATGATGCATAAAATTCTATCAACACCAAAAGCGCCAGCATTCGAGGTAGCGAACATTTACCATGGTAACCAGAAGTGGCAGTTGTACGTTTTCACGCTGCTGCACCTTTAAGTATGCTAAGATTTATTTATGTACATAGGCTCAAAAGTGAATGGAATATGACTTGACAAAATGGCTGACGATGACATACATATGTCGGTTTGGGGAAGCAACAAAAAAAATATTAGCTGATAGAGATGTACACTGACGGTTGAAAAAAGCAAAAAAAAAAATTATTTTGTGTGAAGCCAGGTAGCCAAGTAGCCAGTCAAACGATGGGTGGGTATACCTTACAGTGGAAAAACATCTTTCAAATATAACCTTACTTATGTTTAGCTCAACCACTCAAGTTTGATTTTTGATTAGTCATTTGCACGTAAGCAAGGCCCAATTTCATAATGAAACACTTAAAGTTCCTTTAGCAAAAGTTTCCTTTTAGTTAAAGTGACATTTAAATGTATTGTGTCTTTTAAATGCGCCTTCATCTTTAAAGTGTCTTTATGAAATCGATCGGTAAAATAAAGCATACTTTAAATTTTAAAAGATTCCTTAATTTTATTATGAAATCGGCCCTAAGTAAATCTAGCTCTATTAGTTAAATAGAAATCCCCTCCGGCCATTTAAAGCACATAACAATCGATAACATGGAGAACGGGGAGTGAATCGTGCGTATAAGTTTTTTTGTTGTAAATATTATTTCTTAGGCCTAAGTTTCTCTCAAAACATGTTTGTCAAAACTGATACTCTTGTAGTACTATAGTATATTCTTTTTAATTTCTCTTACTTTTTAACAAGGTTTCTTGATTAGCTTAACTGTTTCCAACAACTTTGGTTTCAAATTTTTTTATATATGAAATTTTTTATTCCAAAAAATTTTCAAGTAACCAGTTGATTGCCAAAATTACACAAAATCAAAAAAAATATCAAGAATTAATAAAAATTAGTCTCATTTCAAAAATTTAAAATTTTAAATAAAATCTTGAAAAAATGTTTAATGCATTAAATGAGAAAATACATTTTTATTTATTTTTTAACTCGTATATGAATTTAATGTGAATTTTTTAAATTAACACTAAGTTCATATTTTAAACGTTTTTTATTTGAGAAGTCCATAAAGAAAAAAAATTGCCAGCTGAGCTTAAAAAATTAATATTTTTTGTTCTTTAATATATTGAACTGATTCTAAAATGATTGAAGGATAAATTATTATTTAAATTTTTTACTGTCTTCAACAATTTCTAAATTTAATAAATTTATATTCAGATGTTTTTTAATAATTATCTTTTTAATGATAGATATTTTCATTTCCACATTTTAAATTGCTACCGACAAGGAAGAAAATCCGTAATTTTTTATTAAATAAAAAATAAAAATCAAAAAAAGTTTTTAAAAATATTTTTAAAAAATTCCGTTAACAGCATTTTTTAGTTATCATTTTTAGAACCTACCAGTTTTATTTAAATCTTAAACAACTTAAAGAAAAAAATAAATAAAACAACAAAAAATTAAAAAAATAAACTTTAATTCAGTGAACTATTTAATAAATGTTTTCAAATAGGCGCAAGTTTTTTATGCAAAAATTGAAACAACGCTATAGTAAGAAATTAGATCTAAAATTTATATTAAAATTAGATATATTTCTTAAATAGATATGTTTCTTTAAATTTTAGCTAAATTTTCGGTGGCTTGATTTTAAGAAATGTATAAATCTAAAAATTTCCATGAAAAATACAAAATATATAAATTCTAATATCAATATTGTAGTTTGCCGCTGCTAAGTAACAACTACAATCATTTGTTGTATAAATTTAATTTAAATATTCTGACACTTTCGGAGTTCTATTTTCCCCTAATTTGTGCCTCTTATATATTTTCAAGAGTTTCAATTAGATACCCTCTTCGAATTTTCATGCTTCTTTTTTAAATAGCAAAAATACAGTTTGGAACCCAACACTTCACTTACGTACTCTCAGACCTCTCAGACCTTTGCTACACTTCAATTCGGCTTCATTCACGTTGCCTCCTTTTCGCCCGTATCCAGCCGTTTTGCAATTTTCATTTGTATTTACCTTGTTTCCTTTAATCGCCAACCTTTTCTGTATTTTTGCATACACCTTCGTATTTTTGATGGCTTTTGAAGGTACCCAAAATGTGCTTTCTTCCAATCATTTTGTTCCCTCGCAACTCAGCAGGATATGCGTCGCGACAAGATGGCTTCTCGCACGTTTCCTGCGTGAAATTGGTTTCATTTAGTCTGCGTCACGTTTGGGTTAATTAAAGATGTGCGATTTGAAGAAAAGGAAGTAAAATTACACACACCCAAAAAATTACATTCCACAATGTGATAATGAGATTTGTCAATGCAAGTATTTTAAGTGACAGTCGATTTTTTTGCTGTCGTGGCAAATTGAGGTTCTTTTCAGAAGTGAAAGGTCAACTGATTGCTTTAATTTGGGTTCGAGGATTTTTCGAATTAAAAAAAAAAAAAACAATTTGTGAAAATGACAAAAACCAATTTCAATGAAAGTTACATCTGTGATGATTTACTAAAATAAATATAATTTCACTTATTTTTTATCATATCTAAGACCAAAAAATTTTTCTTGCATACTTTCAGGTGTCCACTACATACTTTCATAATCACCAACTATGTATTTACTGAAAACTCCATACTTTCTGTTGAGTTTATTGCATTAACATTTACCACTCATTAACTTAATTACACTCGAAAATGACTTTTCACACTTTAAACGATTTAACCGCCTAAAAATACGCAAACAAATTGGCATACTAAATGCGGTACCAAAAGTTTTTATTTACTTTTGGCTTTGATAGCCCACATTTTGGACCCATAAAGAGTTTAAAAAGCATTAACCAAATACATTTTGACTTCAGCTTCAGCTTCGGGCTCACCTCGCCCATTTAATCTTTTTTCTACTAATTTGCTGACACGTACAATTGAGGTTCAGTGGAGACAAGCAATAGAGGCAAAATAGTTGTGCCAAAAAGTATGCTAAGTAATAAAATATTTTGTTAGTTGAGACATATTTTGTGGCAAGTTGGCTTAGGTAAGTTAAAAAGCAGCTGAAAGCATTTGTTATTTAACGAGCAATGGCAATGGATGAAGTTAAAAGTAGTTGAAGAATTGGAAATATGTTTACACACCAATAAGATGGATATATGCTTAGGATGTTGTGGAACTTATTTGGAAAGTGTGAAATATTTTAAATGTGCATAGATTTGTTAAACAATTTTCAAGAATACGAAAATAGCTGTGGAACGTATTTGAAACTTATGTGGAATGTATGTGGATTTTATGTTTTTTGGCCAAAAACAACAAATCTACTCATATTTGTCTTGAGATAACTACAAAATAAAATTTTTATCAATAAAATTGAGTTCCAACTCCTAAAATTTATGATAAAAAACTCCACTGGCACAAAGAAATTGACTGCACAAACATATTCAACAGGATGAAATAGGGAGTTAAGTTAAAAAGTGTAAAAATCTGCTACTAAGTCAAAGATAAAAGCATTATCATTTCCATTAAAATTCCCTCTTGGCAAATAACCGACTGTCGAAGTCATAAACTAAATTTAAGCTTGCAAGTTTCATGAATAAAGGCCACAAAGCAAATAATCTTTTTTTTTTTAGAAAAATACCGAAAACTCGCCAAGCAACTAAAAAGTCACCGCCACCAACTTAATGGTTATCGAAAATGTTTACGGCTTACAATGCAACAGGATTTTATGGTTCATAAAATTTTGTATTCTCCAACCCGTCTAACTTTGCACTTTCACAAGCGTCCTTAGAGGCGCTGCGAAAAACTTAGTTGAAAAGTAGGGTAAGAAGCAGTTATTACTGCCTTGACTTTTCCGCTTGTATCGTTAACAAGTATGCAATACTTGGCTTTTTGCGATGCACTTTTTAGTTCAGTTGTATAAATACTTTAATCCAAGCACCTGTCCGCCACCATCCTTACAGCCTGTTTTAGCATTTACCTTGCCTTGTTAAGTAGTTAGTCGAGAGGGAAAATTGTTTAGCAAAAATAAATAAATAAATATGCAATTGGTTTTTCGGTTTTTTTTTGGCGTTCCCACCGACCTGTTGACTGCATAAAAGAAAGTGGTGCAGTCAATTTGGCCTGAAGCTAAAATTTGGAGTGGCGAAAACATTCAAAAAAACTTAACGCGGAATTGAGCTCCTGAAATATTTTCGCTAAAAATCATTTTTGGTGAGGAGCTCATAGTTTGCGTTGGGCAGTAGATATTTCAATTGCATGTACATATGTACATACATATATATGCACATACTACTTTTCCCACTTTTATTTTCATGCAGCAATTATGCTACAACGTGAGCACTGCAACTCAGCATAATTTACTTAAACTTGATTAAACTGTAAAAATTTTACCTAAAGACACCATGCAAATGATTTCCAATGCCCCAAAGCACAATTCCTTACAGTTGTGCTTTTAGCCGTTAGAGATTTAAAACACTCCAGAATTAATATTTATGTTTACAAGTGGATTGTATGTGGAACTTAACAAAAATACAGTGTCAATTTGTTGCGCTATACAAAGAGTTTCAAATGCAACAAATTGATGTGGAACTTATGTGAATCGTGGAAGTTATGTGGAACATATATTTGTGGAACGCAAAAAAGGAATGCACAGAATAAGTTGCAGTTCCACCTTTAGGCGTTGGGGATTTAATAACACCAGAATTAATATTTATGATTACAAGTGGATTGTATGTGGAACTTAACAAAAACACAGTGCGACTTTAGATTCCCATTTTTTGCGCTATACAAAGAGTTTCAAATGCAACAAATCAATGTGGAACTTATGTGGATCGTATTGGGAACGTAAAAAATTGCGGAATTAAGGATTATTCCGAAATTAATATTAATATTGGTAATTAGCTGATTGCACTGCTTTCGTATAAAAGACAAAAAATACTGGAAACCATTCATAAACTTCAGCTTCGTCTATTCACTTATTTCACATTCTAGGTGCGCTAATTTTTTTTCATTCTATTCAAGCAATTTTCACCGTCATGCGGCCGTCCAAGTTCATTTCACTTTCAAGCGCAGTGTAAGCAGTGAATTAAAAAGTATTATAACGCGCTGCCAAGTAACCATGGCTAAATAAAGTAAAAGAAAGAGAAAACCAGAAAAAATATGAATGAAATTAGAATTTTGTAGACATCAAAATTAATTTAAGATCATGTTGTTATACGAGTACTCATTTGTACAGCTTAAGAGAGAAAAAATAAGCACGAAATGAAAGCAAAAAATAAATGCTCCAAAAAGCGTATTTACTTTTAGCTTTTAGTCATTCCCCTCTGTTTAGTAAGTTACGTAGCTAAACTAAATAAATTCAAATTTTATGTGCGATACTTTTTTGTAAAAGGCTGGAGAAGCTAGTGTTAGCTTATTACATACATTTTTCGCTCTCTAAACAAAATAAATACGGCAAGAAAACAATTAAATTTATATGGAACATAAGTGGAATCTATGTGGAATTTGTCTGGAATTTGCCAACATTATCTAAAGTGAACTCAGTTTAATATGTATTACAATAAAAATGTTGAAAAAAATGTGGAAAGCATGTGGACTTTGTTTAAATTTGATATGGAACGTGATTCAATTTATGTAACTGATGTAAAATGGTGACCAGTTAAATATAACAATATAAAAATGGACAGCATGTTGATTCTATGTGGAACGCAATTATATTTTTGCCATTAGTTTGCTAATTAGTATTTTAACATAGTTACTCACAGTTTACTCTGTAAACAAAGTTTTTCTATCTACGGTTGTTTTTTAAGTTTTTTTGCTGTTCAGGTACTCCTATGTTTATAAATACATACATACATACGAATTTACTGAAGATTAAATGAAATTTAACATCCAAACAAAGCCTCACACTTTTTCTTCATTTTCACTGCTCCACAGAAAATACTCCATCTCTTGCTGCTGCTATGAATTTATGTAAAAATAATATTTTATTTATATATTTCATACACTCATGAATAAAAACAAAAGAGCAGCTGCTTTGCGCTGCAACATAACTCTTCACTCACGATTTGTAAACAAGACACATTTACGGCTACACAAAAACGTGCCTTGCCATCTTAACACATTTACTCGCTCACTCACTCCCTCTCTCACTCTCTCACCCTTTTACGCTGCTAGCGATTAAATGCTTGTGTTGAAAGCATTAAGGAAGAGTGAGTGCGGTATAGTTGAGGATTTCACCGGCAGCCAGGCGTAGTACAAACGCTGTTGGTGTTGCTGTTGTTGTCTTTAATGCCACCGGCGAAATATGCAAAATATAAATCCTTTCAAATACATTTATGTATGTAGCACACCTTGTTTTATTTTAGTCGACTCTTACTTGCTTTCATCTCTCACTCTCTCGTTGTTCCTGAGGCTTTAGCGGAAAATCGACTTTAAAATGCCGGAAGTTATGAAAATATATTAAGTAAGCAGCAACATATTTTTGTTTTCAGCCACATAACTTTCTTTCCTTTCTTCCTTCCTGCTTGCTTGTACGCCTGGCTGCCTCGCTGAATGTGCGCATAGGTTACAGTGTTTCCCTTTTCGTTTGCCATATCCGCATCACTTTTCAATATGTACGAACATTTGCGTGTGCGGCGTTCTCTTTTCTCAGCGGCATTTTACGATGGGCTTTTTATCTCCTTTGTGCCTGCCTTTTTACGCCTTTTATGACCTCGAGGTTGTAACCTTTTGTTTTGCTGATTTACATTCACACGCATGCGTACAGGCAGGCAAATGTGGCATCCATCTCATATTTTAAGTCTATTTACATAGGCAGCGATGACTGAAGGCGGCTAGCGATAAAAAGGGTTTCATAAAGAAGACAAATCAAAGGAAAACTCAATAAAATATTGGTAACTCTTTGTAGTTAACCAGCTCAAACCCACCCATGCTAAGTCTGCCATGCCAGCGCCCAACACATTTTTAACGATATAACAATTTTTATGGATTAGCCATTTTATGACCATAAATTGTTAGATGTTGTCCATTTTAATGGATTCTTGTATGCGAAAATAGTTTTTTTGAAATGTGCAAAGAGATCAAAAAAAGGGTAATAATTTTGATTGCTTAGTGCGGAAGCATGAATTCATTTTAATGCGTATGTAAATATGTAGTTAAAGAGCAATACAATTTTCAATAAGGGATTACTTGCAAAAGTAGAAAAAGCTGGATAAAAATTTGCATCAACAACGCTGAAAATGTTAAAATTTTTTATATTTGTAGTATATGATAGGTGAGCAAAAATGTATGGAATCAACGTGTCTCTTTGATAAAATACTCTACACTGCATTGACATGCTCACTTGCGCCCTTTCAAAATAAAAATTGGTGTGGATCTTATGTGGAACGTATGTGGATCTTTCATAAAATTACTTTGATCTGCTTAAGAATTTTTTCTAAACCATTTCCAATAATTGTGGATCTTATGTGGAACGTATGTGGATCTTTCATAAAACTATGCTCTGCTTAAGAATTATTTCCAAACCATTACCAATATTTCTGGATCTTATGTGGTCCTTAAAAATCATAGCTAAAAATATTTACACGATGATGACTCATAAGTCAATAGGTGACGTTTTTAAAAACTTGCAATCTTAAAGTGCAATAAATTTGCATCTGTACTATTTACCTACCTACATACATACATACATATACATAACATACATCAATGAATACAACCTCTGGACGCTGATATTTGTGTACAATTTTTCTCTTCTACTCCTCGACTTGCCAGTGTAATCCTTTGGCACCCGAACAAAAAATTTATGTACGCTGAATCCTTTTCATCTTTAAAATGTACCTCAATAGGGGGTGCATCCTGCGACAGTGTGAACTCGCACAGTGTATGTGTATGTTTGTAGATTGCATGCATGTGCTGATAAAATATTGTATATTGTATGTGGCACATAAAAAGCCACAAAATAATTGAAATTTGCGTTTTACATCTGCGTAACGGCAACGAAAGCTGCTTACACAACTAGCAGAAGGGCACTTAAAATAAGCGCAGTAGGAAAGTGTGCATAAAAAAAACCCAAATTGAATTTCAGAAAATCAAGTACGAAATTAGCCTTTTCTTTTTAATACCCACATATTTAACTTTAATTTCAAACCTGTCACAGATTTCCATTAAAAACTTATGTGGAACGTATGTGGGTTGTATGTGGATCGTGTATAAAATATGTTGGAAATCACTAAAACAGTGCGTATATTTCAAAAAATTTAATAAACTTCAAAAGATTGTGTGGAACGTATTTCATTTCATTATCTTTTTTTTCATTTTCAACTTTTTTATTAAAATAATAAGAATTGTAGCTCTTACTCTATATTTTTTCTTTAAATTTCCTGCCGTTCAATATCCACCTCCCATTTCTGCAACGCGAAACAGAAAATGTGAGTAACCACAAAATTTGTGCCGATACTTGCAAACTGCTGTAGCAAAAAAGGGGAAAGAGTATCCGCTGAGTGCGGTACGAATCGAATTTGCATGCCAGATTGGTGCTATAGCGCAACATACGATACAACTGAGTGCTTGGCTGTATGAAAAGCGGCGTGAAGCATGCTCGGTCCGGTGGGTTGATGACTTTTTGTTTAAGCCATTTATGAAAATTTAATATTTATTAGGGCCAAGAGCAATACAAATAAAACAATAATTCTTCGTGTATATAGTGAGATAAAAATAGAAGTAGGAAAGATGAAAGTAAAGGAAAGTTTTTGGTGGCGCTTCGCAGTAGCTCACCGGTTTTTTTTGCTAAATTTGACGTGAAAATCCTTTCCTTCATTTAAAAATAGCGTGTGGAAGCTAATAGACACATTAACACTAGAATGACTTAGCATTTACATACCTTGAAAGACGGACAGGGATCATTTGATACAAAAACTAGTTTTTAGAATAAGCTTATAATTTTAAATTAAAGGTTTATTCATTAAGAAAATTATCAAAATGTCCCATTAACACTAAATAGTCTGGCAATTTATTAAAGTTTGAAACACATCAATTAAATAGGAATACTTTAAAATTAAATTTTACGCATAAAAGTCACGAAAAAACAATTTAGAAAATAACCGGTAAAAGAAATATTGGCAGTCAGATATGAAAATGGTTCAAACGACCCCTGTCCGTCTTTCTAGTGTTAATAATTTGCTTTCTTTTAATCCTCATAATTATTTTCCGCTCATTGCTTTGGTTGTACTATTTACTAAATTTTCTCATCTTCCCTGCCACTTTGTCCTTTTACCTTTTAGAAATTTTACCTTTTTTCTGGAAACGTATTATCACCCCTGTTTATTCTCCCTAATCACCAACTTTTTGATCCCATTTTTCTCGCTTACATTTAGCTCACAATGGCTTTAAGTTTTAAGCGTGTTCAACTTTTTCCGCTTTGATGTCGACTTAAGCCTTTCTTCAACCCCTTGTTTCGCGCGTGGCATTTTAATCCTTTGACTTATGTAGTTGTTTTATACAATAAAGCGTTGCAAGTGTGTAAATTTGTTTAATTAAAAAGGAGAAAAAAAAACTCTTCAAAGGAGTTGAAGTAACTCAATGAATGCGGCAGTGAATATGCACCGCAAGCGAGAATTGTTGAGGATATACTATGTGCTATAAATTATGAAGAAAAAAAACGGTCGGTTTTTTGGCGTTCTGCAATTAAGTAATTGACAAGTAATTAACTCAAAGAAATGCTAAACACCTTAATATACTCAAAGCTTTTTCTTGGTATTAATTCTTTTGAGCAATTTTTCAACACCTGTTCATAAGTTAGGAGATGCTGCAGCAACATGCTGCCACGAATACTGTGATCAAATGATATTTTGTTTTTCTTTTAAGCTTCAAGCTCATTAAAAATAATATCAGAACACATTTTCATCACATGTTGCTTCAACATGTTGCAAAGTATTGTTAAATACGAATTTTTCAAAAAATGAATCTTGTAAGTGTTGCAACAACATATTGGCGAAAGTTTTTGAAAATAAATTCTTTTTAATTTTTTTTTGCGATCTGTAACCAGAATTTATATTATTTTCTCCAAAAAAATTATATTTCAGCAACATGCTACAGAAATTTTTCGCGTAAAAAATGATACAAACTGTTGCAGCGGTTTCTACTCTTTGCAGAAATTGGTAGCCCAACGTTGAGCCTTGAGTTTTATCTCAATTTTTGTTGAACGCAAACTTAATTAATTCAATTTAAATTAATGGAAAATGTTGCAGCAATATGCTGCAAAGATTTTTCTCTCAACATTTACATTTTTTTATGTTCTCTAATGACAAGTTTTTATGTATTGAATTTTTTTTTTTAAATTTGTAGTATGTCGCAGATCTTTTATTTATGTATATCTTTAACCAAAACGTTTCTAATTTCCATTTGAAAACTTGAAAAAAGTTATGCACGAAAATGTTTCAGCAACATATTGCAGAGATATGTTCCCAGAAACGAACTTAAAAAAATTCTCTTTCTTTATATTAAAAGTTCTATACGTTCCCTTGCAAGGTTTTGAAAAATGTTTCAGCAACATATTGCGGAGATTAATTTTTTAAAAAGTTAGATATTTTCTATTATTTTCTGCTAGTCAGTTCTAGAAGCAATTCAAGTTAGTGATTAGGAGCAAACAAATATTTCTTGTAATTTTATGCACCTCTTAGGCTCTCGGGTTTCAACTCTACACCACGGCAAACATTTTTCTAAAATAAATACAAATGAACTATC
>JAPVRG010284993.1:0-11027 GCA_029783565.1 Rhagoletis cerasi
TCTTATGAAGAAATCAGCAGCTAAAAATGCATTCTTTTCGGAACCACATTCTGCATTGAGCTTTACACCCTCTTAATATTTACTTTTTTTTCTATGATTTTACTTTAGTTTCCTTAAAGCTATAACCACAATGAAAATCCGTCGGCAAATAAACGCGGCGGATTTTCGCCGAATACTGTCATTGCTCAAATTGCGCCCAACTATTTCGCCTAACTTAAACACAATGACTGTTTTCTTTTCGCTTTACATTTAGAGTGGCCATATGAAAGAAAAGAAGCAAAGAAGAATAGAAAATGAAAAACTAGACATACAGACTAACAAACGACTTTGCTAACTACTTCATTTTAAAATAGGGCTTGCAAAAATATATGTATATGCATTTTAAAGAACAAAAAACTTTATTGTAATTTTTTTATTTTTGTTAAATTTTAACGAAAAATAAAATGTGGTCACCTTTCCTTGTTTTGCCGTCGTCGCCCGGCGGCGACGATAGAATTAAATCTAACGTCGCGAAATGCCGTCGGTCGGATTTCGCATTTCTCCTTGATTGTGTTTAATTTCAGATATTTCAATGGTTTCTATTTTTTGACAAGGCGAAATACGCGGCGGATATTTGCTAGGCGAAGTGATTGTGTTTATAGCTTTAGATGGGAAACGACAACATTCACCGCGATGCACAGACTCAATGTATTTTGTATGATACAATTTTGTAATACATTTTATTATTATCATTTTTCACGGAGTGTAGACGTGCGCGGATAAAACTGGAGGCAGATAAACCATTTCTGTTGGAATTTAAGTGAAAGTACTCACGATGTGCATACATACTGTGTGGTGTAGAGATATTAAAAATACTTTTAAAATAGTATTTAAATACAAAACACAAATAACTAAAACAAAAAGTATTTGAAATATAACAAATATAACATACTTTTACGAAAAGTATTTAAATAAAAAATACAAAATATGTATTTTGAAAATACAAATCCAATTGAAGCGCACCAAATATTGACGAGTATTAAAAATAATTTAAAGTTATTTAATTCTTATTATTTTTTTTATAAAAATACAATTTATTCTCTAACAAAACCCGTATAAATCCAAGTTTTAAAGGCACATTCTCTGCCCTTTGAAGCTTTGTCAGGGGAGATGGTTGCCTCGAAAACCCGAAGGTTGCTTAAAACGACAATATTATGAAATGCGTGAGCTAGACAAGGATAAGTATACAATCGTCGTTCGGAGTCGGCGTAAAACTGTAGGTCCCTCCCCTTTGTGTGACAACATTAAGGCGCACGCCACAAATCGGAGGAGAAGCTCGGCCATGTGTAAGCGCCAATCTATTATTATTATTATTGCTATATTTAATTTATCTTACCAATTTAATTAAATTAAATTTTGAAACAGGTGGCAACCCCCTCAAAAACATTTTCACCTGTAAGCCTTCATAACATCTTTCTTTTGACACCCATTTTGTAATATCTAATTTATCTCATTAATTTACTCTAATAACTCTCTAATTTTTTTCTGGTTTTAACCATCCGGATATTATAAAAAACAAAAAAAAAATAATATTAAAGTCGGTCAAGCCGTTTTCGAGTCTTAACGAGACTAACGGACAGCAATTCATTTTTATATGTACATATATAAGATATCTTCTTTTAAAAATGCGCAGGCTCGAAATTGACTTTAGAGCTATGGTTTGGAGGAATTTTATCCTTAGAATTTTATGAAGAATCCGAATATGCTAGAAACGATGTCGAAAAAATCGATCCATACAAATTGACCCGCCCTAATGTACATACATACCTACTTAGGTAATTTTAAATGTACTTTCTACAAATGCAATAAGTCAAATTGTGACAGCTTTGACATTTCGTGCAGTCGACTAGCAAATTAAAATAAAAGCTTGGACAGTAATAAAAATAGAATCATTTGTAATTGAAAAAACTAAAAATAAAGTGCAGTGGGCAGTAAGTAATATAAGCACAAAACTGAAAGAAGTTCATGTAGGACACATAGCAAATGACGACAATCAGGCAATATCGATTAATGTTTTACACAAATTAGTTACTTCAATACAAAACATTCAAAAATGTACATACATATAAGACTTAATTACGAAAATTTGTTTGGGTTAAATGTGTATATGAGCAGGTTACTTTTTAGTTGTTTTTTTTTATTGCTATTATTTTTATTAGCCCAACTACCTTCTGATAGACAGAATACAGTGATGGTAGCACGTGATAACTCCACGATTGCTGTGCGGCGCTTTTATCTGTTGTGGTTGTGGTGGAAGTGGTTATGGTATTGTGGTGGTTGTTAATGATGTGTGCGTTGTTGGTGTTGGTGATTGTATCACCGACATACACTTTTTCTTTATTATTTTCGTTAAAATACTTTTTATTAAAACTATTCGCAGCTGATGTGGACGATGACGATGACGATGCGTGCGATGACAATTGCTGTGAGTTTCTATTTTTATTGCGATTATATCCTAATAAATTGCTGGAAGTGAGCAGCGAGGAAGCATATTGGCTGCTAAGGGATTTCTTATTAGTCTGTCGCCATTAGAACATATCCACAAATTAAATGGTTCAGTAAATAAGAAAACAAATAAATTGGGGGGATAATTTGTAGCGCAGTGATGTGAAGTAAAATTGAACGAAAATATATTTGTAATTGTAAAAAAAAAAAGAGAGAAAGAGAGAGAAATAGGTTAATGAGCTCAAAAGCAGTTTAAAAGCACTAAATTTCATATGCGTTCTGTTATGTTGCTTTTGAAAGTATAGTACATTATTATTGATTATCTTTGAATAAAATAAATAATTATTGTACATATTAAGCACCCTTAAGATTTAAGATAGCTTTAAGGCAGTCTAATAAGATATGTATTAAATTTTATATGTACAAATGTATATTAAGACTTACTTTACTATTATATGTGTAGTAGTTGAAGGTCTTTAAATACGTGCCCAGCGAGAGTATATCACATTGCGGACATAAACTGCCTATAGAAGACTGCATCATTTCGAGGAGATAAAGAAAATCTTCGGCTACATAATGATCTTCCTCTAGGAACAAAACCAGACCTGTAAATAATTGTGCATTGATAATTAATAATCAACTGATTTTTTTCTCTCGTATGTAACTAACCAGTGTGATAACGTGTCACATCCAACTGATCAAATACACGATTCGCCTTCCACCACCAATGATGTTTGGTTTGTGTGAATTTCGCTTCCCTGTAGTGCCCGTATAGGTCGGGGTACAGCGCATTATTGCATTTGCGTACGATGGCTCTGTTAAAAAAGAATGTAGCAAAATTGCTAAGAAAATGGTAAGAATATTTGCACAAAATATGCTTTTGTTAAAAATTTGACACTCACTGATCTTTTTTCATGTCACGCGGACAATCATTCGGGTCCACGCCGGGAAACTCATTCGGATGAGTTTGTATGGAGTAAGGATAAAATATCTATCAAGTGCAAGATGATGCATATAAATATATAAATATATAAATTTTTTATACCAACAAAATGGTTGAGCTTTTGTTAATTACCTGTATGACCTTACAAAAATCAATAGTTTGCACCAAATCATTGATGTCATCGTCGTAGTAGTCATGCGAGAATATTAATAAAGTTTTGGAAATATCCTTGGCCTGCGCCAGGCTAACGATCAAATGGCGTAGGTAGGTTATACGTGTGTGCACCTAAATTTAGAAAATTTATTTCTGAATATTTTTGACGAAATATGTGAAGATGTAATTATAAAGTAAATAACAATCTTTAGCATAGTCATTCTTGCACAATTTTTATGTATACCCTCAGATAATTCCCTAACGAATATAAAAAAACATAAAGGAAATATTTTTAATTACATAATCAAAAACTATTGGCAATTAGCGCATCGCTGCAAATATCACTGATGGTTTGTTTCTCGTTCAACGTATCAAGATGGAATAAATATATTTTGGATAGCAGGAAATTATTTAAATATTTGCAGTGGGAAGTACAACGTCGCGACTGATTACTTTCGCTTTATCGATTGTTCAATTCAATGATTCGTTTTTTTTGTCTGAGATATGAACAGGAAATTATGTTACTCATACGCCATGTATTCACGCGATTGATCAAACTTAAGACTGGTTTTCACTATGTCAAATTCAATGGCATTTGTAGTCAAATGAGTGAAAACACATTTACAAAGGGGACTAGAAAACGCTATATCGATTAATTTAGATCAGAAAAAAAGGTCTCAGTCATGTACATGTGCTGCTAAATCGGCTATTTGCCCGTTTTTTGGCCAATAATATAATCGGTAAGTGTATGGATAAAGGAGATAAAGTTGTGTCAAAATATGTCCACAAATTTTGTCGTCAAAATATGACATAATGAAAACCAGCCTTTAGGTTGCAATCCCGTACTTACCATTTTTTTACAAGAATTTACTGGAAATCGATCCCGTACTCGGTTCTCTGGTAAATGAGAGAACAAATAAGAGAGTAAATAAGGTTCTCTGTTTGTCAGAAGTTACCAGTTTTAGTCCGAAAATTTTTTGCTGGTAAGTTCTGGTAAATGTGTCAAGCGATCACCTGTAGCGTGTTTGACAACCAAATTTTAAACAAATGAAAAGCACTTTGCTAACGGCGCGTTTACATTGGACAATGCTGTTAAGACAATAAAGAAATACGTATTAGTTGTCAAAAACGCTGATAATTGTCTTCGTGGAGTAGGCGTCCTAACAATAGTTAAAACAATTCATTTTCAGCAAAATGTGGAACGTGAACGTTCAATTAAAAGTTGCAGCGATACGTGTTTCCAGAGAGCTATGTATTCCAAAAAGCTAAAACATTTAAAGAACAGACAAAATTGCATGCATATCAGTGTATCTTAAGTTATTGTGGGCATTTTGTTTTGTATTTCTTTCCATTCTTGCACAAGGCGTCAAAATCATTGTCTGCATACGTCAATTCATTGTCCGATTTACTGTCTTAAAAATTGCCAAGACAGTAGTTGAGACAATTGAAGAAGTGTGCATGTGTTAGTGAAAAAGTATGCATGTATTGCTATTGGCATGACAGTATTGTCAGGTGTAAACCCTAAGTAATGCATGTTGAATAATATTTATTTAGTGGTTTTTGTTGGATTCTAATAAATTTCTAAGTATTTTTGGTTATTTATTTGTGTGAGGTGAGTGTGTTTACATACCAAATAAGCAAATCTTCACAAAGAATGAATGAATTCCTTGAAAGCAATTTTTACCCTTTCTGTTTCGTGTTTTTTATTTGCTTTCACACGCGTCAAGTTTTATTGAGTTCAAGTTCTTGGTTCTTTAAATGGGAAGCAACGAAAATATCAAAAGAGACAAGAAAACTTGAAGCGACTTGACGGTTCGGAAGTATTTGTGCTCTTCCCCTTTCTTCTCACCTCCTTTGCCTTCGATTTCCCGAAGTTACCATGAAATGTAGAATTTCTTTCAAGCGAAATACTTGTCTCTCTCCAGAATATAAGCCATGTGCATGTTCTGTTCCCTCGAGGTCTCCATTGTACATAGAAAGACGAACGAGCAGACTTAAAAGCAAGACTTGACGCGTCTGAAAAGCGACTTACTAGAAAGGGATCCCGTACTTTTTAGTGTTACTCTCTCGCTATGAGCGAATTTTAATTTTTTACTGGAATTAGTCCGAGGAATACGGTATTAAACTTTCAATACGAAAATAATAACAATTTATTACGCAAAAGTGATTAGCTGCAGCGTAGTAATTTTCGCTGCAAATATTTATATACTTTTTTCCTCTACAAAACGATATTTCTTCGGTGGTATTATTAGCAGCGATGCGCTAAATTTAATTTAAAATCAGGACGTACATTTTTGGTCATTTAAAAACTGGTCCTTTAAAATTTACCCTGAAAATGTGAATATGTGTCTAAAATATGGACGTATTTTAAAAATTAGACTAATATTTTGATGTCCAAAGAAGTATTTTTCATTACTATTTGAATAAGTAGTTTTTAAACAACTATATGCCCCTGGGCTGTATTTTTTAATTAGCTTCCGTTCAGCTTTCCGCACAAAATTCCAAGTACCCATACTCAAAGAAGACTTTAGTTTCGTCTAAATAGACTTTAAGGATTTCCGAAATAATACACGATTCACGTACGGATATAAACATGTGTGTGTACAAAGCTTATGAAAAAGTATACATATGTACATACATACATTTTGTCTGAATGCGATATGTTTGCTGAATGTAAGCAAATCCTTTGGCAGGCAAAGGCAGATGTAATAAAAGGCATGTTTATTCACAAAAAAAAAATATAATCGTACGACTGCCGTGGTGCTATTTAGATTTTCTTGCTACGTAGAACATGTACAAATATGAGAAAAACGCTTATAACAATTTCTAAAACAAGTAATTTTTAAGCAAAAAAAAAAAAACAACCGACTTCAATACTCAGATAAAAATTAAGAATAACCGTTAGTTTTTTCATGATTCAATGATCGAAACTAAACCAAATTAGTATGGAACCACACCTGAGGGGCCGCCTTTCCGATGACGAAAGTCCGAAAACGGTTCACGTGGTCCAAAGTTATGCGGTGACATACATAAAAAAAATATTCCGAGGAATTGATAACCTCCCGCTTTTTTTGAAGTCGGTTAAAAGAGTTTCAGTTAAATATGTATTTTCAGTTCTTCACACCGCCTATTCACAAGTTCTCACGAATGCTTCCGGCAGGAGCCTCGGGCACCCGCAGAGTCAACACTGAACGCCGAATTATGTATGAATTTCAATGCATCCAGTTCCAAAGCTTATTTCTCGCATTCACCTTTTTTGAGATCGGCTCAGCTTTCAGCGTTCACCCTTAGGATCAAGAACTATTTTTCTTTCAGTATGTTTTTGTAGTTAGAATTCGAAAAATAATCATTGTTAAAGGAGTTTTGCACGATATGTATTTGCATCTGTATATATATATATATATATATATAGTACTTAATATGTACATAGACAGCTTTTCAAAAAAAAAAACATCATTTAGCGACTGTGGCAATGATGAGCCTGATATGCATGTATGTACATTAAAGTGGTCCAAAAATATGAAAATAGAAAAAAGTAGTCGGATTCTTCTATGTCGAAAAAAAAATGTACACCTGTTTTTTTTTTCTTAAATCAAAAAATATTTAGGGGGTGGGGTGCTCAAAGCGCTTAAAATTTCCCATACATTTTATATGGGGAAAAAAAACAAATTTTCGTAGAAATCGTATAGAATCCCTGAAAATCAATATTTTTTAATCGGAAAACTTTGTGTCTCTTCAGGACACTTCACAGAATAATACTCAATTGCTTATCCAACCATTTTTTTAATATTAAAAAATTTTTTTAGTACCATATTGCATTTTTGGAGCTTTTGAGAGACCCATTAAAAATAGTTAGCCTTAAAAAATGGTTAAAAAAACTATTGTGTATTATTCTTTGAAGTCTTCTGCAGAGAAACAGGGTTGGCCGATTGAAAAATATGGATTTTCAACGATTCTATATCATATCTAGGAAAAGTTTATTTTTCCCTTATAAAATACATGGGAAAATTTGAGCGCTTTAAGCTCCCCCTAAAAAGTGTTTGATTTAAGAAAAAAAAACAGGTTTCTTTTCGATATAGAACAGTCCTAGGGGGTGCCAGCATTAAAATTCCGACTTTACTTGTTTAAAAAAAAATTTTTTTTGGAAATTCATAAACGGTACCTCAAATTATTGTTATTTGTGATAAAAGAAGAGAAAGGTATTTTTTTATTTGGAAAAAAAAGTTTTTTAGAGGTCGCGCTGGTCGGTTTTTTATAAAAACGCTGATGTTCTCAATTTTTTTATTTTCGTGACAAGTTAAAATGCAGCTAAAATTGTGGTGGAAACATTCCCTTAATTACATGCCTGTCTTGGACAGTTAGAATGCGCCTAGTGCCCGAAAATATGCTTTCGAAAAGAGATTACTAAAATTAAAACGTTGATACTGAACGATTTACGCATTCTTATGGGTTGGAACTTGTTACCGGGGGATTTCTGGGGGTCTTAATTAGGAATCTGAAGTCAGTTTTTCAAAATTCAAAATGGCGGATCCAAAATGGCGATTAATTTTTAAAAAAATTACTGGATTTGTTCGAATCTCGGCACTTGGGAGTTTCTGGGGGTCGCTGATTACGAATCTGTAATCACTTTTTTGAAATTCAAAAAGGCGGATCCAATATGGCGATCACATTTTTAAAAAATTACTAAAATTAAAACGTTAATACTGAACGTTTTAAGCATTTTTATGGGTTGGAACTTGTTACCGGGGGGTTTCTGGGTTCCCTAATTAAGAATCTGAAGTCAGTTTTTTTAAATTCAAAATGGCGGATTCAAAATGGTGATAAGTTTTTAAAAATTTACTGGATTTGTTCGAAACTCGGCACTTGGGAGTTTTTGGGGTCGCTGATTACGAATCTGAAATCATTTTTTTAAAACTTAAAATTGTGGTTCAAATATGGCTTTAAATTTTTACCAAAAATTACTTAAATTAAAATCAGTTCCAAGTTTCGAAAGAATCCAACCATCTTTTAAAAAAGTGATCGCCATATTGGATCCGCCATTTTTAGTTTTGAAAAGTTGACTTCAGATTCGTAATCAGCAAATCTGGAAACTCCAGAGTACCAAGTTTCGAGAGAATCCAAACATATTTTAAATAATTGATTGCCATATTGGATCCGCCATTTTTAATTTTGAAAAGTTGACTTCAGATTCGTAATCAGCGATCTCAAAAACAGCCTGGTGTCGAGTTTTAACTCATTGTAATGCGTAAAATGATCAGTATCAACGTTTTAATTATTGCATTCCCTTCTCGAAAGCATATTTTCGGGCGCCAGGACCGTTCTAACTGTCCAATACAGACATGTAATTTAGGGAATAATCTCCAATAATACTAGAATAATTACATGTAAAAACAAAATTTTTAGCTGCACTTTAACATGTCAAGAAAATGTAAAAATTCAGAGCATATACTTTTTTATGAAAAAACGACCAGCGCGACATCTAAAAAAGGTTTGTATTCAAAACAAAAAAATACGTGTTTCTTTTTTATCCCAAATAACAATATTTTTAGGTAGCGTTTGTGAATTTCCAAAAAGTGTTTTTTGAACCCCTCTAATGTACATGTATAAATAACCCTTGCTTTGCGCTGTATTCTGCACGCGTTAACAGCAGAATGCGTTCTCATTTGTGATGTGCAGGTGAGCAGGGCTATTATGCGGGCATGTATGTTAGATTATATAGAATTTTTTAAGTCCTGAAGTTCCATTTTTAAGAAGCATTAAAAAAATTTTTTTTTTGCCTAAGACAATGAGAAGCCCATCCAGAACCTATAACCATAATTAAAAAAAAATTGGTTCAGCCGATCTCGAGCTTTGCGAAAACAAAAAAAAACTGCTTTCAAAATATATATTAGTATAGATACAGGAACACAGACCTTCGGTAAATTTTAATGGTTACGATTTTTAATTATCGACAAATCAGCGAGATTTCACAAAACACAGTGTACACTTCGACTAACAATGTTTCAAAAGTGCGGAAAAGGTACTTTGAGCGCGCAAGTAGCGGACATTCGAGGTAAAAATACCGGTAGTCTGTAGTTTAGGGTTAATACGATTACGTTGTGTATGCAGATTTTTTCTATAGGAGCGGTTGATTCTCTTTCAATAATTTCTTCGAAAATCCTCTCTCTAATTTTAAAAACAAAAAAAGGTTGATATAAAAAAATATTTACTATCCAGTTTTGTCATAACATATATTAAATAAATACAGGAACACAATCATTTCAGAACTAAAAACAAGAAGAACGCTAAAACATGCACATAAATAATTTTATTAAGAAAAAATCACCAATTCACAGATTTGTATTAAGTGCAAGTTCTATAAATATAACAAAAAATTTGTGTCGAGGATCAAAAACTCAGCTTAAAAAACGATCTCATAGCGCAAAATGAATACGCCTGTTTTTCATTTTCGCCATTTATCCAAAATTTCTTCTGCCGTAATTTCCATATCTTTATGGGTGTAAAACGAAGCAAGGCCATTAAGTCTTCCTTCGCTCATTGTATTTGTCAAATAAGTTTTTATAAATCGTAACGACGAAAACGACCTCTCATTTGTAGCGGTAGTTACCGAGAGAATAGATAACACTTTGATGAGAAAATATACATTAGGGAACGCAGCGGGATCACATTGCTGAAAATTTTGTATATATGAAAATATTTTAGTATTTCAAAAACATATGTATACATTAAGCAGATCCAATGCATGCATTCTCTTTCAAAAATTTATGTTATGTAAAAATGTTTGCTATACACATACACGGCAACAAATCACCATATTTTCCAATTAAAAACTTTGCGCATTCATTACTTTGTATGTTTGGGAAGAGTACGTGAAAGGATGATAATAGGTCATTATCATTCAAAAAGCGATATTCTAAGTTTTGAAGATCAGCGCCCAAGAAGGGAATAAATACATTTATGCGAAAATAATCTTCTACATTTGTAAGATGGTTACTTCGTTTCGGGACCACTAAGGTGATGTCGTGAGTTAAACAAAATTTTTCCACTTCTGTAAATAGTTTACTGAAAACTTCGTCAACATTTTCACGCTTAATTTTCAATTCGTCTCTTACTGCAACACCATATATGTAATACATCTATATTGTCAGTACACACAAAGTACATTCCCCAACATCAGAGTGCCGATATATTGTAAAAAGAAAGAGATATCCGATAGCGAATGTACCATAAATGACAATTATTTTTGTCAAAAACTGAGTAGCGGATCATACTCCCACAGAAATAAACTTTATGTAAAAAACGTATTTTCTAATATTTAATCAAAATGGTTCGGCGCTGTTCAGTGTGCAAAAAAAAATAAAGATAAATTTACCAAACTGCATTGGTATGTAAATAATTATCATTTTAAGACCAAAAATTAAGATATTTTCCGTTTTGTAGTTTACCA
>JAPVRG010285011.1:8926-21239 GCA_029783565.1 Rhagoletis cerasi
CATTTGTGCTCTTCTTTTTTTTTGAGTCATAAGCCACCTTTTCATAGGCCGGGTCACATATATTGAAATGATTGAAAAATATTCTGTAACTTTGGAACTAAAAATTTTTTTCACTAGTTCGCGGTTTCCCTGCAGGGTACATACACACATATCTAAAAAACACACAGAAGACTATGCAAGCAAAATGTTTTGTGCTCACGCATATTTCTAGGCATATATTTAATTACTTCCGGCGAGGCGACATCTAATTGTCGTCATCAACCGTTGAGGTTGATGTCTAGACTTTATTTATGGAAACTTTGCTTATAGCAAGCAAAGGTGTCCGGACACACAACTCAGTGAAATGATAAAATTGTGGTAATAAACTTTCTGATCGATGAAAATGCTTAAAGGCAAACTGTCCGATTAGTAAGCTATTTCACAAAATGGTATCTAAATTATGTATCGGAATTATCCGCAGCTGAACACAGTATGTTGCAACATCGATTGCTATCATTTTTTTGCTGATATATTACGCCAGGTATGCTAATGCTGTCAATGCTGGTGTCTTTGAAGCTAAAACTGTTGTTAACAACATGCTTGCACACTTATTTATGTTTATACATACATAGGTATATATCCATTTTACTACTCTTTTCTTTTATTTTTTCATTTGAAATGTTGACAGATATCATTGTTGTTTGCTTCCAAACTGAAGTGCCAATAAAAATGTTACGTAGTTCTGTGCTGTCAGACAAGAGATACCCAGGTCATATACATTTGTGCATGCACACAAACAAACTTTTAGGATTTCAAGTACGTGAGAAGTTCTCAGCGGCACGCATGCAATGCAGATCAAAAGTAATTTTCCACTAACAAAAAAAAGTATTATATAAGCACAAAAAGCGAGACCGAAAATATGAATGATGTGCGTAAATGTTTAGTTCTTTATTCACGAAAATAAACGATGGTTAAAAAAATCGCAAGATATAAGAAAAAATAAATTTTTTACAAAATGTTCTTTCGTTTCCAAACAGCCACCAGAAATATAAACGCCCAATATGCATACCTAAAAGAACACAATGCGTCATACAAAAATTTTATCTTGCACCACTGAAAGAAATAACCTAAAAAGCACAATTGAAAATTGTAAACCTTCATATTGCACAACTTTTCGTTTTTTAATTTTGCTTTATTTAGATCCTTTAATGAACGTTTTTCTTTCAACATCAGATGAATTTTCAAAAAACAATCAAAAGTGCTCCAGTAGCAATAAAGGCTTAAACATTTTTTAAGAAAATATGACGGAAAGTCGGTCCAAAGTAAATCATCTTACCACCCTGTCGGAAAAATCAACCAACACCAATGAAAATATATAAACTATTTGAGGGTAACAAAATAACCCTCCGAAAAAAAATCGAAAATTGAAACTCCTTTCGGTTTTTAATTTCAGTTCGGTCCTTCGAATTGACTATTGACTGCTAAAGTTCGCCAAAAATACTCGGCGCATTGTCTTTAGTGGTGTCAAGTTTCCGCCAACGCCCTCAGTGATTTGCTTACTTCTGCGCCAATTCGGCCTCATAAATTGCAAATGAGTCTGTTAATATATACCCGTGGGAATAATCCATGCGCCGAACATCAGGTGTTACACTGCAGTTATTTCGTATACAGAAGCAACGCGAGCGACAATTTAGCTGAGATTACGTTACTGGTATATTTATACATATGTATGTAGTTTGCTTTTGAAACTCAAACTCCCGATGGAATCCAGCCAGTTTATTTCTTGTAGATAGTAATTTTGTTTTTATTATTTTTGTCACACGTTTCCCTTATTTCTTTCTCTAGATTTTCACCAAGGTCGTGTAATAAAGTCTCAACGATGTACATACATACATATGTACATGCATGCATTCAAACATTCTTAGATATACTTAAAAGAAACAACTTATGTATGTATGTACATACGTACACACATCTACACAAACTTTCTAACCTACCTATAAAAGAGTATTTACTACAATGACTCAAGAAAATGTGCATTATACAGAGCTAAATAGCTTTTTGTTAAAAAAAGTTCAAAAAGTCACCGAGAAATAATGGCGCATAATCGTAGTCCAAAATAAGACGGTACTAAATATGTTAAACTGAAGTTTAAGATAAATCATAGAATCGAGTTTAAACCGTAGAATCGTGTTTAAATTTAAACTTTCCACAAGCTGGTACTAAAGCTGGTTTTAAGCAAATAAAAATGAAAATACATATCTACTATTGGAAAAAATAGGCTATTTTTCTTTTGTTTATATAATGTTTATTAATTTTCTGATGAAAATTTAGCTCGTTATATAAAAAATACAACATAAACCCATATTCCAAATTTCATATTTGTATGTAAGTACATAAAACAATCAGAAAAATTTAACAAACTTTCGCCAAAATTTCAAACTTCTTAATCACATTTTTAGAAAAAAAGTTTGGTATGCAGTTTAATATCCATTAAATTTTAATAAAATAAAGTGCAATTTTGAAGTTGCTGAAAAATTCTGTTGATTTTTGATAATTTTTTTTGCTGCAGGTGTTACTAATTTTCTTCCATACGTCGGAATTCTATTCTTCATACATAAAACTGTAATTTTTTTCAAATTTTGGTGAACGTTTTTTAAATTTTTCTGATTGCTTTATGCACTTACATACATATATGAAATATGAAATATGGATTTATGTGGTGTTTTTTATATTTGGAACATTTCGGTTGAGTGCAGAAGCCTTTTAAAACTTTATACTTGAATATCCTTGAAAATTTCTAATAATTATTAAAAAATATATAGGAGTATATATGCATATCATGAGACTAATATGTACACTACCACATCCTTGAATCTCGTTCTTTTAACTTTATTAGTTTAGTATAAACAAATTAACTAAAAGTACACTTCCAGTACCCATTCGTCCTTGTGCAAAATTATTTTTTTTAAGTTTAGAAAATTGTCTCTTCTATTTGATACCCATATTGTTAATCCATATTACACTGATATTTGAAATTAAATTAATTAATTTTAAAAAATCCTGACGTCAGAGAAAAATCTAAAAACGCAGTTTTACTATATTTGGGCCCTAGCTTCGTACGCTTATTTGATTATTTAAATGTAAACAATTCGTATATTTGTTTACATTAACCCTCTTTCGGCTTTGGTTCATGTATGCTACGATGCAGGATATAACAAAAGCTACATACATATATATGTATGTACGAATGCGTTATGGTTTAGCGAATTCAAACACAACTTCTGTTATTGCAAGGTCATGTGGGTATAGAAACCATTCCCAAACCCCTGAAAAGGGTCGTCGTTGCGTTGGCAAGAGAAGAGGAATAACTTATCTGCGTTGGGAACACTAAATGGAGCTTGCTTATGGTGATTTCGTTTCTTCAAAAAAAATGTTGCCCTTCCACGGTGCAAAATGTCACTCAACCCTGTAAAAGGGTATCTCTGCAAATGTTGTCCTTATTCGCACACGAAAAGAAAAAGGGGCAATCAAAGGCGGTAGAAACGAAAACACCATTAGTGTCACATGGTATTACTACTTAGAGCTAATTAATTTGAAAATGAATTGCTTGCGCGCTTTATAGGATTTTCCAAAAAGACTAGTTAAATACTATGTGCATGCAACATAATGAGGCATTTAAGTTGACTTTATTATTTTAACGGTGTATTACGCTAATTCTACATATCAACTGCTGAGTGGAAGACCGAATTCTGTGATAGGGCGTTCTTCAATAAAATTCTGAAGTAAGGCGTTCTTGAAAAGTTTTCTGAGATAGGGCATTTTCGAACTGGCTGCCGAGATAGGCCCATCTTCCACTCACCAGTCGATATGCTCGTAATAAAAAAAAAAAAACTTCTTCGATGGTACTGCATCTGGATCGAGGCGTCTTCTCTTGGCATTAATACTTGCAAAACTGATTTCATTCGATTTAAAGTGCAGAGCGCAAACTTTTGATGATCCAGTTAGTTTATCACCACACGCATTTATCCACTCCCTGCCATCTGATATCGCCACAACACCACCTTCACGACGAGGCTCAGATGCTACCAGTCAAGGAACACAACGTAATGTTCAGCAAGCAGTTCTTGGTGGGGTGACAGGCCTTAAACGGCATTCACAGCGAGTCGGTCCTAAGTTACATGGACTCCAGACCTGTGAATGCCGTACTGGGAACCCAACCACCGGACGCTGACGAGGATGAACTTCGTCTGCCTCGGGAGACACGCACCACACTAGCACAACTACGCTCCGGATACAGCAACAGGTTCAACTCGTACCTCAGCAGATTGAACCCGGTGGTGCCTAACTCAGGCCCTGCATGCGGAGAATCACCTCATGACTCCATGCATCTCTTCGCATGCCCCCTGAACCCAACTCAACTAACGCCCCTCTCCCTTTGGAGTAATCCAGTGGGAGTAGCAAACTTCTTGGGCCTCCCGTTAGTTGAACTTGATGACAATGACTAGGAGACAAGCCGATCTAGGTAGGGCTAATTAAGCCGCTACAACAACAACAACATCCACTCCCTTCATTGCGTAACATCTGTTGGCACTCGAAGCATACCTATGTACCTCATTGTTGTGGGTGCTTCTGCATAAACAGCAAGTATCTGGCATTTTGAACGGATTTTTTTTATTTTGTCTTTTGATTTTTAAGAAAATTATTTTTTGATTTGAAATCAAAATTTTTTGCTAGTTTCAAATGGGTTAACGCAAAGACAAAACCGTTGTCATATAAGCGTATAAAAATAAATATGTCATATATTGAGCTCACTTTGTTTATTACATTATGAAATTTACTTTCCTTTTGCCCTTTTGACATTTTTAATTTCCTACGTAATTAAAGAGGTAAATCAAAATATTTTATGTAAGCAAGTGTATGTATCGGCAAACATTTCTCAGAACTGCGTGCATTATAACAAGCAGAAAAAGAAGAAACAGCGCATTCACATTTTCAGTCTTTATCTGCTTCAAAATCTCTACGAACTAGTGCTGCGACATCGACCTCATAGCATCGATGTTTCAAGCATCGGTGCCCAAGAATGTCTTGAAACAAGGTCAGAGGAAGGTCCAATTCCGTTTTATAAGATATCTGTTGAAAAACGAGATTTGGACTTCGTTTAACCTTGAGTCAATCGTGCTGGGGTCATAGAAAGTAAGGTTATATAATTTTGTGGTCCCAGGCTATTATATTATTCAAAAATATTTTATAAAGCGATTTCATTTTCTCTCGATTTTATTGGCGTTTTTCATGCATCTATGTGCTATTTTAATTTTATAAAAACTTTAGTGAATTTCTCAGTTACCATTCGAAAAGCATTGAAAATCAAGTTTACTGCTCCACAGCATTTATTAGCAAAAAATATCAAACAACATACAAATCAGTAGGCATTTGGCAAAACAAGTTCTCTCGAGTGAAGCCATTTTTTCTTCAAAGCATTAATATATTGAGGTTTATTGGTTTATTTTAATTTTTAATCAGTAATACGAGTAGTTGAGAATCTAATTAAATGAAAGTTAAGTAAAAATGCAAAACGGAATTTCCTCATATTTTATACTAAATTCCAACCTACAGGAAGCGCAGAAGTTGTTTTGTCAAAACTCCACAGATATGTAAATACGTTTCTGCGAATTATCTTCAAAGTCACTGTACCGTCATATGTCCACGAAAGTTTCTTTGCACACACATATGTATGCACAAATACATGTATCTATAAGCACATTTATTCGTATGTCGTACATTTGGCAACTTTCATCCTTCAACCATTGATACACGAGCTAAAATAAATAGTAGGCTATGTTGCTGCTGCAAATCTTGAGTATGTCTGGTCCAACCCCGGCTAGGGACGTGCAACATGATAATACGTACAAAAAATATGATCCCCATAATGTCGCGACAATGTGTACGACAATTACGTTAACGAGTACACATAATTTCATTGCTGGATACATTATCCAATAATTTACGAAAATAGGTTAAAGAAGTTCGATAGAAAAGTGTGTAAGCTTAGTAAGTTGAGTTGGTGTGGGGAAAACAATCTGGGAGTTTAATGATTATTGCTCTTTCGAACGCATGTTCATGCTATGACACGAAATCATAGGCTAAGATTTTAAATATGTATGCATTATATTTATTTAAATCCTTACATAAGTATATATGTACACCTGGATCTTAGCTGGTTCAGTAATGAGGATACATGCCTAGCGTTCGTTAAGATAGGATGATTTACATATATTTCTTGTGCTTAGCAACGTGTGTTAGAAATGTTATGCTTAGCAGGTATTCAAGATGCAAAAGAGTATAGCACGATGCTGAGAAATGTGTAAAAAATTCTTAATTATGTATACACACATACATTAGTATGCCACACGTCCATACATAGAGATCGCAAAGGTGCATCAACTCAAAATGTCCCGTTTGACAGAAAACGCTTAAAGCTATTTCTGAACTCATGTTGATCAAATAGGGCAGGGAGTCTTTACTGTGTTTTCCAGACAATTTCTTTAAAATTACTCGTCAACTTTTGCAGGAAAGCAAGTTAGTACACAGGTGGACTGTGAACACTTTTAGCCAGGGACCGTAACGGTTATGATCTTTATAACAAAAATCATAATTTATGCGTTAAAATTCGATTTTTTTTTCGATCAAATTTAATCGTTATTTTATGATTTTTATTTTTTCGATCAAAACATAATTGTTATTTTTGATTTTTATTTTTTCGATCAAAAAAAAATTGTTATTTTGGATTTTTATTTTTACGATCATAAAAGATTTAAAGCTGTCATAAAAAAGCAGTCTCCGTTATAACGGCTAAAAATTAGCGAAAAAATAAAAATACAAAATAACGATTATTTTTTGATCGAAAAAATAAAAATCAAAAACAACGATTATGTTTTGAACGAAAAAAGACAAATCATAAAATAACGATTATTTTTTGATCGAAAAATAAAAATCATGATATTTAACGATTATTTTCGGTCCCTGCTTTTAGCACATAATATAGAAACTGATAATTTTCGAATTAATACACTTTTAAAGAACGTGTGCGGTATATGTACACACACGTACATACAGGGTTATCGGGAAGGTCGTCTTATACCTTGTTTATACCGCGCTTTGACTCAGTTCGCTGTGATTCAAAACGGATGCATAAACCAATTTCAAATCGCTTTGAAATTCAAAAGTATATTGAAATTTGGTTTATGCGTCCGTTTTGAATCACTGCGAACTGAGTCAAAGCGCTTTATGTGTCGGTATAAACAAGGTATTAGATTCTTTACGACATAATTATCTATGTCATTTCTGATTTTTCGTGTAGAGACCAAAAATAACTGCTATCTGAATTTACAAATTGAAAACGTTCCCCGAATTTTGAAATTTAACGAAAAAATTGTTTCATAACAGTTATTTAGGGTTATAACACAACGTTTATTTTTTACGTTGCACTACCAGTCCGTGGGGCCTGGGTTCAATCCCTGGTCCGAGCAACATCGCAAAAAAATTATAGAAAAAAGGGAGTTTCTTAACAGCGGTCGTCCCTCGGCAGGCAACGACAAACCTCCGAGCGTATTTCTGCCATGAAAAGGCTTCTTATAAAATATAATCGCCATACGGAGTCGGCGTAAAACTGTAGGTCCCTCCCTTTATGTGACAAACACTAACATATTGTGTAAGCGCTAATCTATTATTATTAAAAACATTTATTTGTGTATGGAAACTATGCTGCAAATTATTTAAAAAACTAAAACAGTGACTCACAGAAGTATTTTGCATTGTTCTTTTGCGAATTTAAAATATTTTTCATGGTAAATTTATTTCTTAAATTTTTTATAAAAATATAGCACATTCTACAACTAAAGCCATGTAAATCAAAACTTTAAACTTTGAAGAAAAATAGGGAATATTCTTCAAATTTTCATCAAAATTTCGAACTTTTTAATCAGATTTTCAGCAAAAAATTCGAGTACGCAGTTGTAAAGCCCATTGAATTACAAGGAGCAATTTTCAATTCGCTATAAAATTTCCTTGATTTTTGATTTTTTTTTGCTGACGGTGTTGAGCATTTTCTTGCATACCCAAAAAATTCTTTGTATGGAAGAAAATGCCTAACACGGTCAGCAAAAAAAAATTATCAAAAATTAAAAGGATTTTTTAGCGACTTGAAATTTGCACCTTATTATACTAAAAACTGATTAAAAAGTTCGAAATTTTGATGAAATCTTTATGAATTTTCCTTATTTTTTTCAAAGTGTGAAGTTTTGATTTACATGGTTTTAGTTATAGAATATGCTATATTTTCATAGAAAATTAACAGGAAAAAAATACCATGAAAAAGATTTTAAATATCGCAAAAAAAGCAAAAAAAAAATACTTCTGTGAGTCACCGTATGTCTTTTTAGCTATCCAAAAAGGTATAATATTTAAATTAAGGAAATTATCCGTAGGCCGATTGCTGGCTCAATTAGTGGAAGGAAAAATTTCATAAGTAGAAAATTTGAAAAATACGTGATTTAAACAAAAAACGTAACTATGTTTAGGCGCGATTGCTAACACCAATAGTTGGCTACAGTGCCTACACACTACTTTTTGGTCCAATAAATATTTTTTTATACAAATACATACATGTAAACATACTGGTCTCCCCTCACACTGAGTTTATCAAATTTAAACTTTGTTAGTCATTATAATTCGCTACCGACATGCCCGTTCCTATTCCTGATATAAATTCTCATTCTGCTCTTTAAAATACATTTTTTTTGGTCATCATGTCATATAACCAAATTAATCAGAAATGTCCTAAATAATAATGTCTTTAAGTAGCTAGGACGACTTTCCCGGTAAACTGTATAATTGTCGGCAATATAGAGTGTGTGGAGGTAACTCATGCCTTGTGATGTTTAAAAATCTTTGTAACAGAATTTAGAGTACTTCAGTAATGCAGTCGTGCGTACGATGTTACAGCGTAATCTTGCAGAAATACAAATGCGGAATAGCTAAAGCAGAAGTATATACATTTATACACCTTGAAACAGAGAGAGCCTCACATTCCCATACACAACACCGCCTTATCATTTATCATTCCCATATAAATACATACATGTTGAACGTTCTATGTACATGCATATTTGAATAGATACATAAGTAAGTAGTATTCATAACTCATGCATAGGTGCTTATGGGTATATACTTATATTTACAAATACAAAATCTACTAGCTAGCTGCAAACGAATACTACATATATCATCCAATAAGCTACCTCAAGCGTCATATATGTGTACTTTAAAGTGTTTTCCACTTCGCAAATATTTACATTCTATCTACATAATTTTATCCACAGTTTAGTATGTTAACATTTGCCTACATTTATCTACAGCGTCTTGAGATTGGTTGCGTATACGCCCCACCTTATTTAAGCGGCGTAATAGCAACCCAGACGCTACTAAGCATTGTGTGCAAAGTTTGCAATACAAAGCAAAGCAAAGCGATGAAGGAATTTGATTATAAAGTTTCGCAACTGAATATTTTGGCTGCTGGATTACTTACCCGCTTGCCACGTTTGCCGCGTGGACCTTTTTCGCCGGGCGGACCAGGTGGTCCTGCTGGCCCCACCTCACCACGTTCGCCAGGTACGCCTGGAGGACCTAGAATGAAAATGTGCTGCTTAGTAAATGTATAAATTTGCATTTCATTTGCTTTTGAGGTTTGTAGTTTTTTGTATTTATTTATGTACTATAAATGTATGTATATGCAATATATTCTACCAATAATAAAAAGTATGTTTGGATGTATGATTTTTTTTAACAAAGTGTTGAGATTTTGTTTATAATGAATAGTCCAATGGCAATCGTGGTATAGCTGAAGGATAAAACTAATATTACCTCACTAATGTATAAAAACATATATTCTAGAACATAGTGTTTTACCAATGAAGGCTTTAAGATGGGCACTAAAAACTCCTTAGACTACCCAAGAAGAAAAAAAAAAAAACAATTTTATGTACGGCGTGAATGCCTAAGGTCACCTCAATCCTCACTATATGCCACATGATGATCTTCCCCTAAAGTACGTTTACACGACAAACGAATCAAGTGTTTCGCTCCCTCAATTACGAACGGCAAATCACCCCGTTTACACGGCACATTCTTGATTCGATTCAAGAGTTAATTGTTGTTTTTTTTTATTTTTTTCCTTCATTTCCTCCCTTTCTTTGCTTTGGAGTTTTCTATTCTCTTTTGCTCTGACAGCTCAGTTCGATAAATTTCCGATAAAAATTAGAGAAGACAACGATTTGTCCGTGATTCGCAAGCTGATTGGATCTGAATCAACTACCAATGAGGTGATTCACTCCCAAAATTTTGTATGGGCGAATTACGTGTTTCGGTTCGTGATTGGGGCGCCAATTACGAATGAGAGAGCGAATCAAGAATCGGAGAGCGAATACCTTTCCGTGTAAACATCCTTTTATCGTTCTGTGCACAGCATCCGTGTTTTCTGGCACACAAACTAATGTTGTATAGCCTTTTCGATGTTCATCGGCGTGCGAAGTACGACCATGCTTTAATGTATTTTAGCAATTACAAACACTGACCCTCAGGCCCGGCCAGAGAAAATCCGGGCCCGGTACTAAATAAGTGCCCCAAAAAAATTTTTTTTATCTAAGTTTTTTCTCAAACTTAGCAACTTAACTAAATATTTTAATCTTCCAAATAAATTTTCGGAAAACTCGACAACAAGGACGATTGAACAGTTCAGCACTTCTTTATTTGTATAGGGAACTTACTCCTACAGTGGAAAGAATTATAGACAAACCTGTGGAAACACCGAGGAAAATGGACATAAAAGTGTAATCATTGCTTGAAATTAACTAATTTGTTTTTATTCAAATTCTTTTTTAACATTTTTTACTACTTTTGAAAATTGAGCGCATCTTCTGTTTATATAACTTTTCATTGAACAAGTAATTTTTAAGCAAAAAAACAACCGACTTCAAATTCTCATATAATTTCTTAAAAATGTCTGAAATTGTTAATTTTATGTAAATAAAGTGCAATTTATGAAACTTTAAAAAGTGCATCTATTTATCTATTACAGACTTCATAAAACTTGCATGAATGTATTTTAAAGAGCGTATTATCTGAAGCGAATTTTCAGTATTTTCTGCTGATATATCTTTAGAATGTACAAACCCTCCCCCCACAAATATATATTCCTGGGTGCACCCCTGCTCAGATAACAATAGTATTAGTAAATCTAAATACTAGTTTAGCGACTATCGTTTTTAAAATTAATTGCATTGTCTCAAAAATTTAATAACAACAGCAGGGAACAGGAGCAATGCCATTAACATTTGCAAGCATATCGAAAATAAAATGCCATATTGGCGGAAAATTATTTGCACAATCGCTAACTAAGAATTTAAATAATTTTAGCATATAACTGAACAAACTTCCAACATAAATACGAGAACTCAAGAGTCCAAAGTTCAATTACTAGAAATGTTCGCGCTAAAAACCTTTTATTATATATGAGTGTGCAAAAAATCAACGTCATTGCAAAATTCAATCAACACTTGTCATAAATATGTATGGGATGTGCTGACATGCACTTTGGTACAGCAGTTGTCATTGATAAACACTTATGTAGATAAAAATAAGCGCAGTAAATGACAGCTGACACAAACTCTTCACACATTGCAATATAAAAGAGAGGCTTATCGATATTCATTTTGAGCCATGGCATTTCATTTAAAAATAAATAAATTTGTATTTTATGTTCGGTGCAGTGATGCCATAAAGTAAACAAGAAAAATTCCAAAACAAGGCATACATTTTTCCATTTTTTCCCACTCTCGAAAACGAAAATACCGAATTTTGTCCGCCCTCTAGATGTATTCCATTCACACAGCCATAAGTATATGTGACCCGGCCTATGAAAAGGTGGCTTATGACTCAAAACATGACATGGTTTCGATAGTTTTTGAGACGCTCTATCACGTGGTAAAAACTAGAAAGTCCTTTCTTTTTTGAGTCATAAGCCACCTTTTCATAGGCCGGGTCACATATATACTCTGAAGGCCTAATGTATTTTGCCTAGGGTTAAATCGATACAAGTAAATGCAAGTAAATACTCTATTTTTTACTCGATACTTTTTTTCACGTTATCGAGTAAATATTGAAAAAAGTACTTGGTACCCAAAGACTAATTTTACTAACTGCTTTTGTAATTGCATCGGCAACATAACAAATTACGGCCGTTATTTGAGCTTCGGCGAAAATAGATATGAGCAAAATG
>JAPVRG010285029.1:5770-18715 GCA_029783565.1 Rhagoletis cerasi
AGTCGGCACGGGTTATCGTTATTGTATGGCTATAAAACTTCATATATATGTTATTTATGATAAAAAGCACAAATATAGAGGGTATGCATATCAAAATTTGCAAACAAGTTTTTTTCCATATATTCTTGGGACAGTCTAATGTATATATTCTTCTAATAAAAACTTGTTTACGAACATCCACACTAAATAAGCCAGTAATATCCTTTCTCTAGTTTTATATTTGGTCCTTTGAATTATGTTTACTTTTAGTTTTTTCGTAAATACATATATATTTCTGATCAAAAATAAGAAGTAAAATATCCTTCTTGTATAACATACAAATGCATGTCCGAATTTTTTTATACCTTAAAACGTTTTGACCGTCTACAGACTGTTTTTACACCTAGCGTACGTATTTTCACAGGTAAATTGAAACTGAGTTTGAAACATTGCTCAGAGTTGCCTAATTACCAACATCTAAAATAATGGGTGATTTAAAATCATTATTTAAAAAAAAAAACGGTTAGAGGGTTAAATATAGTATTTCATAACACAATGGCAATATTTTTTTGGCATTTAGGAAAAATTTAAATTTTTATAAACTTAGTTAAAAAATCAATAATTTCAAATGTTTTTTATTTCCGCTTTTTGACGGTGTTATAATTTAAAACTTGGCAAAAATCCTAACAGATTACAAAGAAAAAGTTCTAAACTTAAGTAAAGTAAAGGACTCGAGTCGATACACAAAATAGAACGTTCGTGGCATCCGTATGTTTGTCTGGAGCCCACTGGATCGCGTATGAACATTACGTTATATTTTGGAGGTGTCACCATTACGGTTAATACTTTTAACATACTTGAGCTTTGCTCTATAGCGCACTATTTACAAATAACTCACTGTGCGTGGTTGCCACACCTCTATATACATATACATATACCTGTGTTGTGTGGATTTTAGCGAACATTCTATGCAACTCTGAAAACTCTCGTATAGAAAACTCTATTCACTGAAACTTCTGTCATTCTTTTTCTGTTTTGCTTTCACCTTTCATTCGCATTTATGAGCAAGCCTTTTAACCATACAACTCTCATTTTACCTTTCAGCTCTTCAACGATTTATGTGCCCTGAAACACAACATTCAAACGTCTTACAAACTTGATCGGTCCTTCCCAGTCTCATTGCGGTTTAGAGGAGAATCCTTCCTTTCGATGCGGCTTGTATACCAATATCAAACCCTCTGCCAGAATATCCTCTCGTTTCGCTGTCTTATTGCATTCGGCCTATCCCTTATAATAAGATTGCGTTGTGGAGTCCTTACCATTCCTCCTCTGATGGGTATCATTTCCACCTGAGCTATACCGTCTCGTTTGGCTGTGACTTCCATATTTGGGACCTTTGGCCGCAGAATGCTCAGCGCAACTAGCTATCCACTGTTTACTCGATTGACGACAAATAACCAATAGAAGCTTTGCTTGACTTTCTCCAATGTTGTCTTGGTTCCCATGTGCTCTCGATTTGGAATGGCAGGAACTCTTATTTTCGGAAACAATAGACTAATAATGTTTCTGCCATCTTCGTTTTCCCATATCTTATACAAACATACAGTTATCAACTTCACACTGTCCTATTGCACCCAGTATGCCTTTGCGACGTTGCTTTAAGCTGGTATTTCCTCTCTGGTACGTCGTTTGCTCTAGTCCAAACAACGCGTAAAAATTGCGTAATCCGAATCCTCTTGCTGACACTTTCGTAATTCTTCTACATCTCGCTCTTCTTTTGGGGTTTTTTTTTTTATTGGCTGGACATGTTTCCGGCTACAGGCACAGTACTAACGAAATCGGATTCGAGGGCGCTTTCGGAGACATTGCATGGTGAATATGGCCACTTCCGCTTGACGTCTTGTTTAACTTTCTTCGCGATGGCGAAACAACCGAACCTTTCCGGAATGGTCGTATTGCTCTCATTTCCAATTGAAGAGACTGCACATTCATCCCTTTCAGCTTTGCGCTTGCGTCCAACTGGCTGGAACCCGATCTGATTTTTCTCGGCTAGCAATTTGCCTGTTTGCAGTATTTCCTATTTCAGTTCACTAAGGGTGCTGGGCAGCTGTCATGTTGGAAGACGATGGGTCTGTCTTCTTGGAATACTTCTCCACTAATTCGGGTAGATAATTTTGGATAATTTCCAAATAATTTTCACCATTAATGCTATCAGGTAAATAATGAGGCCCGATTAGCCGGTTTCCAGTAACACCAGCCCAAACGCCAACACTGAAACTCTTTGTGTCTCCTCAAGTGTGGGGTTTGGTCTCTCGCTGCCCAGTGGTGTAAATTGTGGTAACTCACTATCTCTTCCTTATCAAATTTTTATTCATCCGTCCATAGGACGCTCTTAAAAAGTTTACATCATCCACATCAGTATGAAGCAAATGATGGCGAAATCGGACACGTCTTCCAAAATAATTTTCTTCAAGGTTTGGAACAAACAAAGTACGTTTCAAAATTTGTTTCAAGACTATTACTCGTTGGCCCATCAGTCTGTCGTCGTTTTTGTTAAAAACGCTGGAGAGATTGATTGACCTTCACATAAGAAACGGGATTCCTCGAGACTGTCTTTTGAGATCTCAACATGCTTATTGCAAGGGAAGGTCGGTGGATACCGCCCTACACACATTAGTAAAGTGTATAGAGGAAGCCTTCAATCATAAAGAATATGCAGTAGGGGCCTTTCTCGATATCGAGGGGGCCTTTAACAACGTCATCCCCGAGGCAACAGTGAAGTCTCTTCAAAATCTGGGGGTTGAAACCAACCTAATAAGGTTCATTTACGGCCTGATTCGCGACAGAACTGTCGTGGCGGAGTGGGGAAGCGCCTGCGCTCAACGCAGAGTTAATAGGGGCACTCCACAAGGTGGTGTTCTCTCCCTCCTGCTCTGGAATGCGGTTGTAAACGACCTTCTAATAGAATTGGAAAGAGAGGGCTGTCGGGTGATCGCATATGCCGATGATGTAGCTCTCTTGGGTAAGGGACGCTTTGTTGATACCCTCTTTGATCTGACTCAAGGTTATCTGAACCTGATAACTAGGTGGGCGGACAGCTGCGGCCTTGCAGTCAACCCCGACAAGACGGGACTGGTCTTGTTTACTAGGAGGTACAAGATTCCCGGCGTGGCTCTTCCCTCGATTGGGGGTGTCCGATCTTGGATGGGAAGCTGTCGTGGAAGCCCAACATTGAGGAAAGGGCAAGGAAGGCGTCGGTTGCCTTGTACTGCTGCAGGAGAGCAATTGGTAAAAGGTGGGGTCTCTCGCCTAAAGTAATTTACTGGCTCTATGAAACCATAGTCAAGCCAATTTTGTTCTACGGAGCCTTTGTCTGGTGGAACTCACTAGAGAAGGCTTCACTTGCTAAACAACTGGAGCGCGTACAGCGAACTGCCTTAATTGGCATCAGTGGGGCATTAAGAACCACACCCACACTTGCTCTTAACGTCATGCTGAACATCACGCCGGTAGATATTGCAGGCAGAATTGCGGCAGCACGAACTGCCATTAGACTCAGGGAAACCGGGTGGATAAACGGCTCGAAAATTGGACACTCTGGGGTTCTGGAGGGCTTTGATTTCGTCCCTGAACGAACGGACTACTGCGCCTCCCAAGCAGCTCCCAATAACTCCTTCTCTACCTACATTCCCTTGAGAGAGAATTGGGTGGGGCGGGATTATTGAAGAAGGCAGCAGTGAATTTCTTCACGGACGGATCAAAACTTGGAGGCAGGGTTGGTGGAAGGGTCTTTTGCCGGGAACTCTCCATCAATACTTTTTTCAGGCTTCCGGACCACTGCAGTGTCTTTCAGGCGGAAATAGCTGCCATTAAGGAAGCGGGTGACTCATTGCTGAAGAGTGTGATGTCAGTTAGGGAGGTCAGTATATACTCTGACAGCCAGGCGGCTATCAGGGCCCTGAATGCTATGGAGTACTTCCGAATCAGACTCATTTGGGTGCCAGGCCACAGTGACATTGCGGGAAACTGCGTGGCTGATGAACTGGCAAGGAGGGGCACCCTTGAAACTCTATCAACGAGTAGGAAACAGCTGGGGGCGCCTTTGTCCTCCTTTGGTTCACTTTTGGACGGTTGGGCCGCATGTAAACTCAGCGAGCGCTGGGCTAAAACTAGGACATGCGCAATTGCTAGATCCTTCTGGCCTGATGTGGACCGGGGGCGGTCAAAGGAACTCCTTATGCTTGCGAAACCCCAGCTCTCACTAGTAGTGGGGGTTCTGACAGGCCATTGTGCGATTGGTATCCACGCGGTAAGATTGGGAATTCTAACTGATCCCTTTTGTATTAGTTGTCAAGAGGATGACGAGGTGGAAACATCTCAACACTTTCTGTTAGACTGTCCGGCTTTTCCGAGGTTGAGATGGAAACATTTTGGCTCGCATTTCTTGTCTAACCCCGGGGGGCTATCAGGCATTGAAATTAGCCGCATTCGTAATTACGTTTTGGGCTCTAAACTTATGGTCTCCGTTCAGTTCTCGTGGTATCACAAAGGACAATCTCTTAATTGTCCAAGTGCGTCCCTTGTCTGGGGCAACCACTATAACCTATTACTCGTTGGTACTAAGACTTCCTGTATTGTAAAATATTACCTTGTCAGGAGCGTAGTGGAAAATATGCTGTCCATTAGCCCGGAGAACAGACCACACTTTCCAAACGGTCAGCCCAAGTACTGCAGCGACCACTCTAACGATTTTAATAGGATCCTCGTTCAACTGGGCGAGTATTTCTTTATCAACGGAAAATTCGTATTCTCGTACGTTCACTCTTGGTTCTTGGAAATTTAAAATGCCGCTTTCCCGTAAACGCCGGTAAGTAGTCCCAAACGTCTGGTGTCTAGATAGCCGACGGTTAGGATAACGCTTTTGGTAAATTCTTCGTGCCTCACGCGCTTTGGAATTGCTCTTCCATACGTAACAACATGTTAGCGTATTCTTTGTTGGTAAATGTGATCATATTACCAATAAACACATGTAAACGAAGATAACAATAAAGCAGAACAAGTGAACAAACACAAGCGTTAGCGCATATAAAATTTCTGATCGCTTTAGCGGCGGTAGGTGTCGGGTTAGTTAAATTGATGAATAACTCTAGTTGTTTCAAACGAAATTGTAGTTATTCACAGTTTTCCTGAATTAGTTAAAAGTTTACTAAAACGTACGACAAAAATTTAAAAAGCAACTTTGTTCGTTATCACCTCCGTAACCAAAATTCAATTTCACTATAATCGCATCAGATTTTTTTGTCGAAATATTGGCATTCAAAAATTGCAAAATAAAAAAAATTTAAGAACAAACTATATATATTTTTTTAATCCGTTGAAGATAATTAAGATAACACCTATAAGTAAATATCTGTACGAAATCCCATCCTTTGCGCTGTAGAGGCTAAAAGAAGAGAGACTGAACTGCCCTTGGATCGTTAACACATGTGTCTTTTGCTGAAAAATCGTGAATAGTGTATTTCTTGTTTTAATTTATTTTTAATAAATATTGTAAGCGTTTCAATACATTCTGATTTATTGATACTATACACCATGTCTATACACTGTCGGGAAGTACATTAGATCAAGGGTTTTTGGTGAATAGCCTCCTTTATGAATTTTAGCAGTTTGTTGATGGAAAGAGAATATAGTCGGCCATTCTCAGTACATACAACCAAAAAATGAACCAGCTGAGTCTGGTGAAGGCCAAATAGCGGCAGAGAAAATGCTCTGTACTATCCTCGTCCTCCAAACACGATGTACACAGTGGATCGTCGATGATGCCTATGGTGACCATATGTTGTCCCCGTGCATTGTACCCCGTAATTAGTCCTACCAGGGCTCGTAGATCACTCCTTCTTTGTCTGAGAAGACATTTTTCTACCACCTTGTCAGGCCTTTTCAGGAAAAACTTGGTTATTTTGCAGGTGTCAATAGTGCACCTACGGTTCTCATGAGTTTTGTTTATGAGCTCCTTGATGCACCCGATCGTTCCCGCTTTGCTTGGCCCGAAATTGGCTCCGGTCCAATCGGGCGCTCCAGAGAACCGTAGTTCGCCAATTCATCAGCCAGTTCGTTACCTTGAACACCGTAGTGTCCTGGCACCCACACAAGTTCAAGCTCATTCTATCTTGCAACGGAGTTCAGCCCCAACTTACAATCCTGGACTAACTTTGAAGAGGTGCGAGCGGTTTCCAGGGCCTTTAGAGCAACTTGGCTGTCACTTCAGATCCTGATTTTATGTCCGCGCCACCTTTCACCAATTATCCAGTCTGCCACCTTCAGTATTGCAAAGGCTTCCGATTGAAAGACCGTTATCATTACACCTAAACAGGTAAAGCATCTGAAGTTTTCGTCCAAATGCCATCCAGCTCCAGTACCGTTTTCAGTCTTTGAGCCGTCGGTGTAGAAAGTTTTCACCGAGCTTCCCAAGGGAGTGTCTGGATCTCTCCATTGTTCTCTTGTAGGAAATCTAAAGACGTACTTTCTACCAAAGGAGACTCTAGGTATCAGTTTGTCATTTGGTGCCAAAAATCGCTAAATGCAGAGGCGGCATATTCAACAAAGCATTAAGAGCCGGTCCTCACATTGTACTCATGGCGTCCGTAATGCCTGTACACACGCAGCATTGTAGCCTGTTTAACACAGAAACCGTGGTTTTGACCATGGTTCTGCGCCACCATACTACAGAAGAATACGTGACGATTGGCCCGATTAGAGCTATGTATATCCAAAATACCATAGCCGGTCTCAGACCCCAGGTCTCGCTCGATTTACCTTCAGCTCGACATGAGTTTTCCATGTAAGCTTCGTATCTAGAGTTACCTCTAGATATTGCACATCTACGGAAAGGTTTAGGTTTACGCCTATAAGTACTGGAAGGCAGGGTCCTTCCAATTTTCTTTTCCGCGTAAACAAGACCAGGGTCGTCTTGGTGGGATTGACAGCAAGACTATGCAAAGTGCACCATTCATCAATTTTATTCAGGGTTCTCTGTGTCTTAACACACACCTCCCTGGGAGATTTACCTGATGAAAGTGCATAAACATCATCCGCTATCCTTGGCCTTATGTACTTCTAGACCGTGTATAGACATGGAGTGTAGTATATAAAAAAACACAACTTGCACACACACACTTTCAGTCCCGCATTGTATTGCATAATTACTGTCAATAAATCAGAACATATTAAAACGCTAACAATATTTATTAAAAATAAATAAAAACAAGAAATACACGATTCACGATTTTTCAGCAAAATAATTATGTGTTAACGATCCAAGGGCAGTTCAGTATCTCTTCTTTTAGCCTCTACAGGGCAAAGGATGGGATTTCGTACAGATAGTTATTACAACTGTTATCTTCATTATCTTCAACGGATTAAAAACAAAATATGAGAGGAAAAGGTTGTTCTTAAATTTTTATAATTTTGCAATTTTTGCATGCCAATATTTCGACAAAAAAAGCTGATGCGATTTTAGTGAAATTGAATTTCGGTTACGGAGGTGATAACGAACAAAGTTGCTTTTTCAATTTTTGTCTTGTTTTAGTAAACTTTTAACTAATTCAGGAACACTGTGTATTGCATACGTTTAGAAACACTGAGTATATCTTTGTTGAATTAGAACTACACAATCAATGTTAGTTTTTTTATTACAATACGAAATTCGGCCTTTAGGTTTTTTTAACCTCTTTTTGTAGTTTGGGGTCGTATTTTTTTCTAGTTATCATCTGCATCATGTAATTTCCTGCACTTGTTTTGAAATAGTAAGCACAAACGGAGTAAAAGTAGTAAATAATTAGTATATTTTCTACAAATAATAATAATAATAACAATAATAATAAAAGATTAGTGCTTACACACATGTTAGTGTTTGACCGAGCTTCTCCTCCGATTTGCGGCGTGCGCCTTGATGTTGTCACATAAAGGGGAGGGACCTACAGTTTTACGCCTACTCCGAACGGCGATTGTATTTTTATGAGAAGCTTTTTCATGGCAGACTTAATTTAAAATGCGTGACCGGAATAGACCTGACTTCTCCTTGTTATTATTACACCATGCATCTGACCTGCTTAGATTGAGCAAAGTACGTACATATGTACATAATACATAAATACACGTTGCCTTAGAGCAGATATAGTAATTTTTAATGTGCTCATTGCTAAGAAGGAAATACCTGAAATTTAAGGTATGCCCGTGGAAATTAATTTTCGAAGGATTTAAATTATGAAAAGCTGTAAGATTGTTTGAGTAACCGCAATATGCATTACAATTTTAATATAAAGTATTGTAACATGTTGCAAAACTTTAGCAACTGCCAATTCTCTCGAATTGAACGACACCAAAGAGCTGTCACGCGTTCAACTGCAATATGCTGAGCATGCAAACGTAAAATCAGCAAAGGATTATGCTCGTTAAAAATTAAAAATGTAAAAGTTATTTTTTCGTGAATTTTAACAGAGAGTTTGAGCATTTCTACTTATTCATTGTGTAGGTTTCGCCTTTTAGCCTACTTTGGAAATGTGTTTTTACTAACTACATCTGTGAATTTGTATTTAACGCTCAGTACACAAATACATACACACATTGCAAATGAATTACTTTGACCAGTAATGTTGCACTTTTTTGCGGTGCCATAGAATGCTTGTCGCTGTGGTTGAAGAACAATTTTAAATTATGCATTTTTAATTTTGATTAAATAAATTGCAACCGTTGCTTTTATTACAATTGTTCGTGATTTTTTGTAGGCATTATAAAACATACATTTTTATGTATACAAATAAGTACGAGTATGCACAAACAAGGATATGCTTTTCATATTTAACTGGCTGCCACTCACACTTGCCACATTTTGCTGTTCGCGCGATTTTTCTGCTCACTTGAGGCCAGATGACTCCGCTATACATGTGTACTTTTATGAATTCACACATACATACTTGTGCATACATTAGAGTACCCCAGAATTTTGTTTGTGAACTTTTATATGCCTAATCTCTATATTATTTCCTTTTGGCCTAAATTAAGCATATTTTTATTGCAATAGGATGTAGATGTTCCATGCCGTACTGAAATTTCCTGCCGGTTCGTCATTAATTGAATACGCCGAAAATTTGAAATGTGTGCGATGCTGCGATATTTCCGTAAATACTGGATCTAAATTGATGAGAACTAGTACGTGAAGTAAAATTTTAGCTTTGAATAAGATTATTAGAAATTTTTGTTAATTTTACGTAAATAAAGTGCAATTTATGAAACTTTAAAAATGTGTCTATTTATTTAATACAGACTGAACATGAAATTTGCATGAATATATTTTAAAGAGCTTATTATCTGAAGCGAATTTTTAGTAATTTCTGCTGATATATCTTTTGAAGTACAAACCCACCCCCCCAAAATATATTCCTGTGTGCGGCCCAGGGTTTCCGGGGTAGGGGTACCGGATCTTTAAAAAGTTTATTATTTAGGCTATTTCTGACTAGTTCGGTTATATGACATGATGTCCAAAACTCAACCGTTTTCGAGATATTCGATTTCATAGATTTATTTTATAAAATAATTTTTTTTGCTGTTCGTCAACTTTTTTTTCAATGCTAGTTCAAGGGTCCGATTTTGTTCTGTTTTTAGTTAAAGGCTTTGTTAATTAATAATAATCATTAATAAAACTTGAACCAAGCCCTGACAGTTGAAAATAGCGGCTTGATAAAGTCTTGAATTTACAAGTCCTCACTGCTTACTACTTCACATCATTAAAAAAAAATTTGTGTGGAAGCTATTCTGAAACTTATTTTAAAAAAGCAGTATGTCTTTTTCCTATCCAAAAAGGTATAATACGCAAATTGAAGAAGTAACCCGTAGGCAGATTGCAGGCTATTCCTGATAAAAATTTTCAATATTTTCCTTATATTACTTTTTGTTTAAGTTTTGCACATCAAGTCATGTAACCAAATTAATCAGAAATGACCTAAATAATGCACTTATTTATCAAGGACGACTTTCCTGGACATTCCCACTATGGACATTTTATGCAACGACGGGGTTCCAGTCATCAGTAATGGACCTAAAATGGACATAAGAACAGGATCTGGCCAACAAATCTCGAGATTATTGAATGTTTTCAGGCTGAGATCTTTGTAAGGCTGGTAGGTTAGGTTAGGTTAAGGTGGCTGCCCCAAGCAGCGGTCACACTTGGACAATTAAGATATTGTCCTTTGTGATACCACGAGAAACAAACTGAACGGATACCATTAAAATTTCGAATGCGGCTAATTTCCTTGTGTTAGTCCAGCGCTCGCTAAGCTGACACGAGGCCCAACCGTCCAAGAGTGTACCGCAGGAGGTCAGAGGCGTCCCTAGTTGCTCCTTATTTGGCGATAACATTTCAAAGGTGCCTTCGCTTGCCAGGTCATCAACCACGCAGTTTCCCGCGATGCCAGTGTGACCCGGCACCCAAACTAGCCTCATTAAGAAGTACTCCGACGCGATTGATGGAGAGGTCAGACATTCCCTTACCGATTTCGAGCGCCCCATCAAAGCGTTTAGGGCCCTGATGGCAGCCTGACTATCTGAGTATATGCTAACCTCCCTAACTGACGTCACACTCTTTAGCAGTGAGTCTACCGCTTCCTTGATGGCAGCTATTTCCGCCTGAAAGACACTGCAGAAGTCCGGAAGCCTGAACATAGTTTTGATGGAGAGTTCCCGACAGAAGACACCTCCACCAACCCTGTCTCCAAGTTTTGATCCGTCCGTGAAGAAGTTTACTGCTGCCTTCTTCCAGTAACCCCGCCGTACCCAATCCTCTCTTGAGGGAATGTAGGTAGTGAAGGAGCAGCTGGCAGCCATTTCGGGAGCGCAGTAATCTATCTGTTCAGGGACGAAATCAAAGCCCTTCAGGACTCCAGAGCCTATTAGCAGTTCGTGCTTCGACAATTCTGCATGCAATATCCACAAGCACAATGTTCAACATGACGTTGAGCGCCAGTGTAGGTGTGGTTCTTAATGGCCCACTAAGGCTGCTAAGTATGATGAACTTTAACCACTCAAAACTCGCTTTCATTATAGACAAACATACTCTCATCAAGGCCGTGAGCATCTCTTAACGATTTCTTCGAAAATCTAGACAGTTTAGGCCTCATTGGAGATACTGTCTGGATTGGTCAAGAAATCGGGATGATTTAAATACGAGTATGTATATGTAGGGATCAGTTTATAGAAAATTTTCCCCTCTGGGCATCTGGCTACCTGTTTACTCTTACCAGAAGCGGTCGTCTAACCTAAATATTTAAAAGATATGCGTATCGAATTACGCAAAGAAAGTCCTTAAGTTCTGGGACACCCTAATGCACATACATATGTAAGTACATTGGTCCGCTGGGATTTAGGTTGCTTGGCCAGATGAAAAATTGTAAACATTATAAAAGCTTTATTACACGCTTTTCGTCGGTGTACTGTATTCACAATGCTAGCGGTTTATATGTACATATGTATGCACATATTTGCACATACACATGTGCATTGTATAAACATACCCTTACACATGTGGCATGTATAATTGGTGAGCTGCGGGAAATAAAATACGCGTCACTTGTTACCACCGCTTGTGGTTACTATTGCAAAGGTTACATGCTGTTAAATACAATAAGTATTTATTTAATTTGGGTACAATATTAATATATTTTAATTTTACATTTTTTATTGTGTCTGTATGCTTGGGCTTGTGGTAATTGGTAAACAGCTTACCAAACTCAATTACGGCACACAATATAGTAAAGAAACATAGGTATATGTAGGCAACGAATTAAAATGAATATTGAGTGGCGACAGCGTTGTATACTTCTAGGCAAAGTTAAATGCAGAGCTTTTGCTTATTGATTCCACCTACATACTTATGTATGCAGATATGTATGTACATTAAGGTGGCCCAAAATAAGTAAATTCGGAAATTTAATGCTCTCACCCCCTAGGATTATTCTATACCGAAAAAAATATACCCCTTTTTTATTTTAAAATCATGCACCGAAGATTTCAGAATAATGCTAAATTGTTTATTTAAACTTTTTTAAGATTTAATTATTTTTTAAGGGTATCAGAAAATCCCAGAAAAATCAAAAATACAAAAATAAGCGTTAAAAAGTATTTGTTACTATTTTTTCCACATTCAAAAAATGTTTAAATAAAAATTGGGCATAATTCTCTGAAGTCTTTTAAATAGAAGTAGGGTTTTCAGATTGAAAAATTTTGATTTTCATGGATTCTATGCCATTTCTACGAAAAGTCTTTTTTCCCCATACAAAATACATGGGAAACTTTGAGCGCTTTGAGCGACCTCTAAATATATTTTTATTTTAAAATAAAAAAACAGGGGTATAATTTTTTTCGGTATAGAACAATCCTAGGGGGTGAGAGCATTACATTTCTTACATTACTTTTCTCCCATACATTTTTGGACCACCCGAATGTAAATAAACACCACCCCGTAGTAAAAATATTTCACCGGCGAATGAGCCGTGATGATGATTCTTTATTGAAAATTCATCAGATCGTCATCACTCAATAAAATTTCGACATCCTTTAGCGCCTCTCTCTCACATTTTCGAAAAAAGAACATGAAGTTGTTCTAAGTTTGTTTGCAATTTTGCCTTTTTAATATGGACGAGAAAATTCACTAGTGTTTTTCAATAGTGATGGAATTTGGAAGTAAGTGGAATTATGTCAAGTGTAAAGCGATTAATTATTCGGCAAATAAAATAATAAAATAAAAGAAAATATGTAAATTAAAGTAAATAAATAAGTTTTGTATTATTTTTGATTTCGATTTACAACGGATAGATAATCAGTAATTTATTAAGGAATCAGCAAGCCCTCCCATTCTGCAGTGAACATTTCTTCTTTCGAAGCCTCCCTTAAGTTCATTTTCTTTTGTTTACT
>JAPVRG010285041.1:4690-18251 GCA_029783565.1 Rhagoletis cerasi
GTGAATTCTTCTTTTCTACAAATTCTAAAAAAAAGTTTTAAATTTTAAGAAAGTTAATAAAATTTGTTGAATTTTTGTACAAAGTTTGATATGCGAATTTATATACATAGGGCTTGTTAAATAATTTGCTAAACTTTTATAAAAAAGATATTAAACGTTACATTAAGAAAAGAAATATAGCCTAAACTGGTCAAAATAAATCGTTTCTATTATTTTAATTATTGATTTTTCGAATAAAAATTTAGAACATAACGGTTGTGTTTGCTTTTGATACTTTTTGATACTTTTTCTGATTGGCAACTGATACTTTTTTTTCTAAGCTCGCGGCAACACTGTAAATGACACGTGAAGAGATCTTAGTCTTTGTTTCGCTCTTTTGTTCTTAGTAACAGTATTTAAAATTAAGTGCAATTTTCCGTTGACAAAGCGGATACCACAATTTGGCAGACTTTAGGAGATAATGAGGTTAAATTAAAACTCAAAATCTGCTGATATTACAAATTTTATATAAACAAAATTTCTCGCATTTCGTAAATTACTCCTATGTAAGTACGTGCTGTATAATTTACTGAGTAATTTATATATTCTATACCATATGTACATACAGTGCACGCTCGATAACGTGAACACTCTAAAACTTGAACACCCCAAAACATGAACACATTTTTTTGTGCATTGACTACTCTAAAACGTGAACGAGGTGAGAAAGCTCTATAACATGAATAATAAACGTTTCAATGTTTGCATGTAGTTTGCATTGAGCTCAAATAATCCGAACTTGGGGAGTCCCCTTATGGTGAGTTATGCCATTTTTTTGGTTGCGTGTAACACGTAAAATATTTAAGTCGCAATTTTGGTATAGAATGGAGCGTTTCGCCTTAGATTTGCTGCGTAAAAATAAGTTCTAAGAAACCTGCGTGTTTGACATAAAAAGAACAAGAATTTAAATGTGTAGATATGTATTCACTTTATACTTTTTTTATATTCGAAAACATGAACACTTTTGTTAATGTGAACTCGCTTGGTTTTAATTAGTTCACGTTATCGAGCCTGTACTGTGTGTATATCTGTAAATTGTAATTCGTGTTGTTTATTCTGTCATAATTCGAAGAACTGATTCTTGAAAGCTTGAAAGTTAAAACCGCGAAACCGCATTAAAACTTTCGGTAATCCTAACCAATGGGTATGAAGTAATTCGACGATTTTTTCTTTAACCACAAGGATAGACTTCAGTGAAGCATCATTCAATGTTATCAAAAATTCTTTAGAAGTTCGCAATACGTAGATAAGTCGTATATTTATTTGAGTCACTGTGTTTATATTTACATATGCATACTAACAGAACATACAAAATTTTATATCGACAATATTCTTGATCTTTATGTACACATTTGTTATTGGATCGAAACAGCCGCACTTGATTGTAGTTGGTTGTGAAAGTGAAAGAAATTGATAAGCAACAAGAGTTTACGGGGTGTACTCAGTGTTGCCAGAAATTTTTCGTGAAATATCTGTGAAGTGAAGAATAAATCTTAAAAATCGGAAAGAAATAATAAGAAAATTTGAGAAAAACTTTTTCTGAAACAAATATCTTTTTGAAGACGGAAGGTATGGGTCGAGTGGCGAATAAATTGGCCGTCTGTTGTGATTGCAGCTTTCCGACGTTCAGCTTTCCTTGCATTGTTGGACGCACATTTTTTGATGCACAGAGGGGGGTGCGTATCTTGGCTGCAACAAGATAATGATCCGAGTCGATGTTTGGCCCTCGGAGCGATCGCACGTCTAAAACACTGGAAGCATGCCTTCCGATTGTCCCAACGTGATCGATTTAGTTTCTCGTTTTTCGATCTGGACACAGTCATGGAGCTTGTTGGATCTTGTTATACTGGAACCTAGTACTGCATACTACAATGTTTAGGGCCCCGGCGAAGTCGAGCAGCTTTAAGCTGAAATCAGTCGACGACGTAGCGTAAACGTAACGTAGCAACTTATCAAATTTACTGTTGATGGAGAGAGAAGCAACCTTCTCTGCTTCGTTACGTTTACGCTACGTCGTTAACTGATTTCAGCTTGAGTCCGTTATCAAACTTTTGGAGGCTGAATTTTCCGACAGTGGCGCCAAAAATTCTTTCCTTGCACACCTTGGCATTGAAAACGCCAAACACGATTTTGTATCGTGACGGGGGCAGCGCTCGTATGAGCGTTCCAAGCGCTCATACAAGAGATCCATGAGTACGTCGTCCTTCTCCTCCGCCGGAGCGTGGGCACAGATAAGCGAGATGATGAAGCATCTCCCTTTGGTCGCATTTCTTGAATGGCGGTTATGTCAGCCTTAGTCTTCCCGAGGACATCAACCAGCCGGGCAAAGGCACCTTGCCCATTAAAAATCCGGATATTCCAGGTGCATACCCTGAAATTATAGTCTTTATACGTGATCCGTGATCGTCAACAAAAGGGGGGTCATTAAGTAGTGGTTTTGCGTGGCGGGACCCAAACCCAGCGCACGCAAGGTTTTTCGCCTTATCAACTTTAGCTCGCTCCCAAACGGGTGTTTGGTCGCTACCCAGAGGATATGTGAATATAAATATTCGGACGTCGTGAGCTGCGATTTGAATCGTAAGCAAAAGAATCACTTCTGGCCGCTTCCTGGCGAATGGCAATCAAAAGCTTTCCCCACTTTCGTGTACTTCTGTACCCGAGTGGTCAGAGGCGTGTACTACCACTTCCTAGGACCTGGGCTCGATCTCTGACTTTTCATAAAAACCATTGGCCGTTCGGAGGCGGCGTAAAATTGTAGGTCCCTTCATTTGTGTTATAACATCAGCATGCACACAACAAATTGGAAGAAAAGCTCGGAAAAAGCATTTTGTAAATGTGTTAGCTCCTCATTATTATTATATCTCATTAACGGATCTTTCCCGAACCTGGTACAATGGAAATTTTCAGAAATGCACAAAAACTGTACCTTGGTCTTTCCCTTAACTAAAGACTTAACTAGAGGCTATGCATTGCAGCTAAATTGAAGGATAAGTGTCTTATAAGAGTCACCCTAATGCACACATGCGAATGTCAAACCCTAAAGAAACGGCGGGCAAATTTTCAAAGTTTATATGATTATTTTTCAGATATTTTCGGCGCTTAGATATTTGCACATGTACATGTGTATGTGTGTATATTTGTTTAAGCGATAACTTATTTACATTAGTAATTTATTTTGTTCTCTAATCAAAATGCTATATCAACATACATATGTACCTGTTAAACATGGTAATGCTGCCATTAGCACATCAACTAGTTTTTAATTAAATGCAAACACTATTGAGACACATTTTTTAGAAGTTAAATATCAACACATGTCGAATGTTTAGAGATTATTTTTAGACTTGTCCACTTTATTTACAAATTTAGAACATTTCCACGAACTAGAACATTTGCACGTTTGATGTAGTATGTATGTATGTATGTGTATGTACAAACAGATACACATGTTGCATATACATAGGTAAGGTATGTAAATGTGTGCTTATGTAAATTTTATTGGTCAACATAGAACAATGTTTCAGATTATAGGTACTAAGTATGTATATGTACATACATGTAAGTATGTGTCAGTACATAAACATTTAAATGATTATTACAAAAGCAAATAAGAAATTAAATAAACGAAGTCACGCTTAATTTCAGTAGATTTTGTTTTATGAAATGCATACATACGTATGTCATACTTATATATTTATGTATGTATATTTTATATATACATGTGTATATGTACATATATACTTTTGTTGTATTGCTGATAATATTGTACTATGTACATACATATGTAATCAAAATTGAAACGATGAGTGCGAGTCGTTGAGTTCAATTAAATATATTTTTTTCCTTTGATTTTGCTTTATAATTGTTGTTTATTTATTTCAGTTTTATTTCACATCACTTTTCGAAATAATTAATTTTTTGTATTTCTTATTTACTGCGTTTCGATTCCGAGTGACCGACAAACGACTAGCTTGGCCGCCAACTAAATAAATATGACTGTTCCGAGCGCGAGCAAAAATGCGAATAAAAGCAATGTGCTTTATCAATTTCATTGGATGGAGAGTACTCAACTCGCACATTACTCGTAGATACATATGTATGTATGTAGGCATGTGCTTGTTCATACCACATACATATATATGATATGTATGTATATATGTATGTAAATACTAGGGACTCAAATGTTATATATAAAAACAAAATATTCGCGTAAAAGCACAGAGAGGCCAACTAATTTCCCCAAGTTCCCCCATATTCAGTGGTATTCCCCAAATGATTTTCATTAATTTTTATTTTCTTTTTTTAATAAAGAACAGTGAATAAAAATAGTTATGATACCTACTATCTTTCTACATTTTACTGATATGACAACAAAGCACAGCTTTGCCTTTGTCTATTAGAATTCAACAATTTAGAGCTTGAAGGCCGTTTCAAATGAAAATTCTTGTGCAAATTAAATTAAAAGTCAGAGGTCAAAAGTGGTTAAAATAAAAAATTGTCAAACAAACAAACAAAAAATTCATTAAAAGCCAAAAAAACAAAAGTGCTCCATGTGACTTCAACCAAAATGGGCCCCATAAAGTCGGTTTAAATGTGCTGAAAATTTGTTTGAAAAAGTTCGTAGGCTACGGATATGTTGTACGTTTTTAAGTAAAGTAAGGTATGAGCTTGCGGAATTGAAGAGCCAAAAAGTACTTTATGCGTTCAACCAAGAGAGGTGCACATTCATGATGAGCTGAGGACAGCTGAAATTTGTTTGAATGAGCTAAGGCACAATTATTCAAGACTCTGAATATTCGAAATGACCATTACTCGAATAATTTGAAAAATTATTAAACTTGAATTTTTCGCTGTTTGGGAAATTTTGAAAAAAAATTTAAATGTATCTATTAACTCTACTAAATGATTGAGTAAATAAAATTTAGATTATGTAATCAATTAATCACATAGCCCTACAAAATTCATGCGTTAACACATATTATAAATTCCGCCGTCCTGCATAGAGTCAAACTTTCTGAAAGGGCCACTAAAAATTAAGTAGTACAATTTCAAATATGTTTTGGCAGATATTCAAAGGTATTTATGTGAAAATTAATGTCTTAAAATATTTTTTGAAAATTTCAAATTTTCAAAGATTTATTCATAAAGGAATTTTTTACCTTATTTTCATCAATTTTTTATTTTAATGGCTATATTTCCGTTAATATTCAATGAAAAATAACCAAATTTAAATAGCGTATTCAGAAAAAGTAGCAGAATAAAAAAAAAAAAATATTCATATTGGAAAAATTTTATTTATTAATATTATTAAATAATAATTAATTTTGCAATAAATAATTGACTATTAAACTAACTTCTCATTGTGTTAAACAAAAAAAAATTTGACGATCTTATTCTATAAAGTATACACTAACCATTCGTGCACCAACGTAATGTTTAAACATTCGTACTTTTTTATTGTTTAACACAATGAGAAGTTAGTTTAATAGTCAATTATTTATTGCAAAATTAATTACTTAATATTAATAAATAAAAGTTTTCCAATATGAATATTTTTTTCGATTCTGCTACTTTTTCTGAATACGCCATTAAAATTTAATTATTTTTCATTGAATATTTACGGAAATATAGCAATTGAAATAAAAAATTTATGAAAATAAGGTCAAACATTCATTTATGAATAAATCTTTGAAAATTTGAAATTTTCAAAAAATATTTTAAGACATTAATTTTCACATATAGACCTTTGAATATCTGCCAAAACATATTTGAAATTCTACTACTTAATTTTTAGTGGCACGTTTCAGAAAGTTTGACTCATATTTATGTATCATTTCGTCATTTCATAAGAAAAAACGTGATTATGCTTAGAATCTACTTAGGTAATATGCGTAATTATTATTTACATTTAATACAGTAATGAGAGTTTTTTTACTAGAATTTACGATTTGTTATATGTATGTGACAACATTCGCAATAAAAGTGTTGGTCAAAATTGCCTGTATAAGAAATTCCCCCTAAAATTTGAAGCGATTGCCTCATTTTCCCACAAAGTTCAAATTCCGTCAAAATGGGGGAAATTCGCCCGCAGTTGGCATCCCTGTAAGTGCCTCGGTTCTTATGGTTGTTATTGGCCGCATGCGTTTGTTTAGCTCTCATCGTCTTATCCGGCGCATGTGTGTTTGTGCACAAAAAATCGGAAGGAGTGTAAACCTCTTTCTGATAACTATTCGATTGTCAGAAAGAATACATATCTCACCCTCTCGTATTAAAAAAAATTTATACTAAAATATATGTACACTTGTGTTCAACTAATTGTAATTGGTCTCATTGTACCAAAATTATAAAAATTCAACAAGTTTTAGTAATTTCCGCTTTTTTAGAATTTTCAGAAAAATTTTTGGTATGAAATCTTATAGCCCATTAAATTTCAAGTGGCTAGAAAATCGCGTTGATTTTTAAAAATTTTTTTGCCAACGATTTTATGCCTTTTTTCCATACTAAGTATGCTGAAAATTTGTTTTATAGGAAGAAAATGCCTAGCACCATCAGCAAAAAAAAAATATAATAAAAATCAATACTTAGCCACTTCATCCTTCTGAAATTTAAATGGGCTATAAAACTGCAACCATAAAATTTTCAAAAAATTCTGAATAAAAATTAGTAAAATTTGTTGAATTTTTATAATTTTTGTACAAAGTTTGAAATGTGGATTACATGGTGTTTGTTGTTATATAAGGAGTTAGCTTTTTAATAAAAAAAGAAAAATAAATAAATAAAAAAAAGCCACAAGGGTATGTATGTACACACATATGTATGTATGCATGTGGCCAAATGGTTTGAGGTGCGCACTATCACTCGCTAGGTCCAGGGTTCTATTCCTGGTCCAGGCAATGGCAAACCTCCGGTGCATACATACATATATTTATGCCATGAAAAATCTCACAAAAACCATCTGCCGTTCGGAGGCTGGACAAAGTCATAATCCAGCACGTCTGAGCTTGGTTTAATTTGCATTCAAAGGTTTAGGAGTCAAAAAGTGTATTTGCACCGTAAGCACAACATAGTGAGGAGATGCATACGTTTATAGAAATTCTAGAAATATAATTTTGCTTTTTTATTGGCGCGAGTGTATACCACTAGTCACGTCTAATAAGCCGTAATCTATCGCAACTAGTTTTTGTTTATAGTTCGCTCTTACTTATGGTGTTAGATAGTTTTATTTACAAAAATTTACCTTAAGTTTAAGTTTTAATATTTTGGTCGAAACTGGAATTAATTTATCGAAAAAATGACTTTAAATATAATTTCTGACCTCAGACTTCTTCAGTAAAATTAAGTGAGCAATTTTTTTGGAGAACATTTTAACCCTTTAACTCTTACCATAACAGGTCTTTTAGACCCTTATTTTTAAGGGGCTCTATGTTAGACCATTAAAAGTAACAGATGTTCTACAAAAAGATGTTAAGCAGAAGACTTTACCAGGGATTACCGAAGATGAAGATATTATTCGACTAAACGTAAATGCGCTGTAGATCTTTATCTCCATTCGGGGTAGTACCATTATAAATGTACATATGTATATGTGGTAAAGGGCATATTACATATAAGTTATATAAACAGCTGATGTAACGTATGTACCTTCAGTGCACTAAGCACATTTTATTTAAAAGCTATGGACCTAGCACTTTTGCCCCATTGAGTTATACGAAATCGAGAGATAAACAGATATATTTTTTTGAAATGATGTAGTTTCGCATTATCTGTCATTCTGCATTAAAAACTAAATTTAAAAAAAGTCGATTTAGCACCTTTGTACCCCCAGGTAGCGACAGGTAGTTTCATTGTAAATACATATGTATGTATGTAAGTATTAAATAACGTATTTCAAAAAAAAACAAACTACTATTTCAATTCATTGCTGAAAAAATCGAAAACATAGTTTTACTTTTGATTTTAAAACAAGCACTCTGTAGTTCAAGAATTACTAGTTTAAGGGATAAAAGTAAACTTCGATATTAAACTTTTGAGTAGAGATTTCGTACATACATACAAACAAAGTACATAAAAAGTTTATAATAGTGCACATACAAACATATTTATGTATGTATGTATATATGTATGTATACACGTGGTTATATGTAGGCGTTTCACATGAATTGCATGATTCTTGGAATGCTGGTTCATTATTGATACCATATTCACGTATTTAGTCAAAATAAAAATACATACATATGTATGTACATCTGAGGGCTGTGAACTTATTTATTTCCTTATTCCATTGGTCGACTCTACAGAAAACATCTGCGATTAAAGTGAAAATTTTCAACTTACACATTATACGTACATAGTAGTACATTCATAAGTACAATATTTAATTCTATTTTACTTATCAGGTTTTCATTCTACGATTGTGTAAAGTGAAATTGAATTAAGCTGAAGGAGAAATAAATATAAAAAACAACAATATCTATACGATATAAATATGTATGTAAGCGCATATTTACTATGTATGTATGTATGTATACACATACATATGTTGTATATGCTAACATTGCTGGGTGTTTGAATAGGCCGTGACCTGCTGTTCTATTTTTAGACTTGCTTATAAATCGTGCATAGCTGCGGATAGTATATTTAGAAACAGAAACAAGTAATTAAAACAACAAAAAGCAAAACACTCTGCTGTCGTATGTATAAAAAGCAAAACACACGCGATTACATATGCAATTATGTATAGAGCTTATTTACATTGAAATGTGTACTTACTCAAATGTATATACATACATACATAAAAAAAATACTATATGTATACATATACATAAATACATACTATGTACATATATGTAGTATAGCGAATGCTCCCAGAGTATCCAGCTAAAGAGTAAATTCTGAAACCTACAGAGAATAATGTACTGGCAACTGAGAACTGTGGCAAAACTCATAACCATTTGCAAATACATACATACAAACTGGTCGAAAGAGGAGATAAACGAGTGGGTGGCGAACAGGAATGCCAACTCTGTCAAGGCCCATTCCCCCAAAATTTCTGAAAAAATTTCCCCATTTTCAATGGTATTCTCCCACAGAATTTTCTGTAATTATTGAAGACACTTTTCTCTCTTTTTTAATAAGAAAAATACAATCAATATACTTATTATAAAATGTTTTTAAAATTTAATTAATATAACAGACCTTTGACTTAGAATAAAAATTGTTTACAAAAAAAAATTTTTATTAAAGGACAATAAAAGCAAATGCGTTAATCGGACCTCAATGAAAGTGTCGCCGCACAGTCGTCTGAATTCCAAATCTAGGTGGACAAACCTATTTGCTCAAATACGCTCTGATACAATTTGACACCACTTGCTCCTTTGTGTTTTTGAGGTCGCCGAGTACGAATCTAGAGTCAGGTTTCAAAAATGCAAAACTACGGATCCAATATGGCGAAGACAAAAATTAAGAAATCAATGTGTTTTAATGAAACATGGTATGCAAAGGCCTTCGGGGTCGCTTATTACGAATCTGAAGCCAGATTTTAAGAATTCAAATTGGCGGTTTAATATGGCGACATAAAAATTAAGAAATCAGTAATTTTTAATAAAACAGGGCATGTAGGAGTTTTTATGGTTTATATTGACAACGCATCCGACAAATACATATATGTATATTTTAGATATTTTAGATATAATATAAACAAGAATTTTTCAGAAAAAAACTCTTACATCGCCCGCTTTAAACATGAATATATCGAAAATAGCAAAAAGGAATGGTTAAAATATGACATTTTTTCATTCAGTTTTCCGGTTGAACTTTCACTTTCACTGGCTTTTACGAGGGTTTCGTGGTAAAAAATTACTTAATGTCTGGGTTGATACGGAGCGAACGAATTATATACGAAGTCATTGTCCTAATTTCACGTAGACTAATACATGAACTGGAAGCAATTACATAAATAAATAATAAATTTCAAACAATTTCGTTAACTGATAGGAAATGAACAAACTATTCAGATTTTTCACTTTGCCTTCACTCTGGATGACTGATCCGTACAGTGAACGACTGCCCACTTTTAGTGCACACAATTTAAATTATTCACTTTTGATGATTCCTCCAATATGAACACCCAAAGTAATGAGTGCAAATGAGCCTTTCGAAAGGCGTACCCAATTCTTTTAAACACATTTAACACGGCAATGAGAACTTTCACTAGAATTAATTATTTTTTATATATGAGATCATTCGCAATAAAAAGTTTTTTTCAAAATCGTCTGCATATAAACTTCCACCAATTTCCACCATTTTAGGCCATTCCCCCATCACCCCACCAAGTTCAAATTCCACCAAAATCGTGGAATTCTCCCCCAGTTGGCATCCCTGGTGGCCAACCAACTTAACGCCGAACGGACACACTAACGACAGAATGACAAAATAGATAAATGAAATAACAGAAAAACTAAAAGTTTACATCGCGTGGGGTGGGGGTGGGATTATATTTTTATACACATATGTACAATGGACATTGTACATATATACATACACATATAAGTATGTAGTTGTGTTAGCTTTTGTGGGGGTAGATATTTTACCAGATGGTACGCTCGTGCAACACTGAGGGTATCTACATTCTTACATATGTAAGTTATTTGAAAAATAAAAACAATGAGCAGATACGAAAATAGAAACAAAAACAAAATACGAAAAACGTTAAGGCAGGAGTAAAACTGAAGTCTCACACAGAATATAAACGCTTTGGTATATGTATTACATATGTATTTATAAGTACATATGTTTGTACATGTCTCCAAACATTGTCTAATCCATGCCCAATCCTTACTAAAGTAAGTAGTAAGGATTACTAAAGTAAGTGGTAACGATTAGGCATGGATTAGACAAGGATAAGAGACATGAGACGCTTAACAGTAGTAAGGCTTGTACATTATCTTGTTGCAGCCAAAATACGCACCTGCCTTTGAGCCGCAAAAAATGTGCGTCCAACAATGCAAGGAAAGCTCAACGTCGAAAAGCTGTTATCACAACAGGCGGCCAGTTTTTACGTCACCCGACTCTCACGCTTCTCTAAGAGAGCAGTCTTCAACAAACCGACATATGCGAGCAATGGAACCACATTTTCCGCTTATTATATACATATGTGCCATTGTAGAGAAAAAATATACCGCCTACTGGGCCACGATGCTATCGGGAGCAACGCGACTTGCGGAGAGTTTCAAAACCAGGGCGGACTCCTGTAAAAACAACCACGGCGACCTAGTGACTGATGTCCAGAACGTACATAAATTATGAAGGGAACACTTTCCACCCTATTGAATGTCAGCAAGACTGAAAGTAGTGGAGAAGATGAACCCGAGCCTCTAGTCGACGATGCCGGAAGCGATGACCCACAGTCGGACTATGACGAGGTACGAATATTAATTACCCGGCTGAAAAACAACCAAGCTGCTAGTGCTGACGGCCTGCCAGCTAAGTTATTGATGAGATCGGCATGCATCAACTCTTACGCAGAATGTGGTAGTATGAACACATGCCCGATGACTGGAATTTAAGTGTGCTCTGTCCAATTCAGAAGAATTGCTCCGTTATCTAAATTTGGTACACATGCGAAACTAATACGTTGGTGTTTTGTCCTCTTCGAGGTCTTTGAAACCAAGGTTTCAGGCAGGTCGACTCCCTGTCGAGGGATTCCTTTAATTTGATGTTGAAGAAGATAATTAGAGCAGCAGAACTGAATCGCTCACCTATTCTGCTTTTCCCAGGTTGGATATGGAAGCAAAGCGAATGGGTCTGCTGGTAAACGTCATTAAACAATCAGACCGCGCATTCGCGCCTCGGTACTGACGACTTCATTTATTTGGGAACCAGCATTAACAACAAAAATAATGTCAGCCTCGAAATCCAACGGAGAATCATTCTTGCCAACTATTGCTACTTTGGACTAAATAGGCAATTGAAAAGTAAAGTCTTCTCTCATGCCCGGTCTTGTATAGGGCGCAGAAGCATTGCCAACGAGAATATCCAGTGAGGCGGCCCTTTGAGTATTCGAGAGAAAGATTTTACGGAAGATTTACGGGCCTTTACGCGTTGGCGGCGAACGATGGATCGATGAGCTGTATGAACTTTAAAAGGATATGTATAGACATATGTAAGTATGTACATAGTTCAGCTGGCTTGGTCCTGTCTTTCGAATGGACACAAACGTCCTCGCCCTGAAAGTATTTGACGCGGAACGCGATGCTGGTAGAGGAGGAAGAGAATGGCTTACTCTGCAATGGAAAGACTTTTTAGAAAAGGACTTGACTTCATTTGGTATTTCTAATTGGCGTCAGTTGGCAGAGAAGAGAAACGACTGGCGTGCTTTGTTGAACACGGCCAAAATCGCTTAGGCGGTTATAGCGCTAAACAAGAAGAAGAAGAAGAATACGTTTAATTATTTCATGTGAATTAAATTTTCGAAAATAATTATTGATCTGTTCTGAAGGTGGTCATCTGAAATTGAAAACGCTTTCGTTGAACTATTTTAAATTTAGTATGGCTTTTATTTATTTAAAAAGGTTAAAACTGTTACGAATTTCCTGATTTTAATTTTAATTATCTTCTACACGCGCCTATCACTTGGTCACACTTTTCGAACAACGTACATTTTCGGATTGACACGCACAAACACACACACACAAATTTGTTCATATCTGTATGTAAAAATAGTAACTTATATTACCTTGTCCTGCCTTAATTCACTTAACCTTGCCTTGCCGTATTGGTTTCCTTTCTGTTTTCACTTGTGTATTTAAGTACATACATATGTACATACCTAAGCATATACATTTGTATGTATGTACATATTTTTTCCTCTTAATATTACAGCTAAATACTATCCTAACCTTTTGGCTATTCTTCCTTCACTCCTACTTTTCATACACCCAACGCTAGGAACTTTTGCGAAGAGTGGAGCCTTCAATGCGAATACAGTTAATAAGTACTTACATACTTATGTATGTACATATGTATACGTACAACATGTATGTATATATCTATGAAAGTGGAAACCGAAACCGCACCTGCGCCTATGAAGTGGTCGTAGGTATTATGGAAGTTAACATGACAAGAAGGTCCTCACTTTCTTTTACCTTTTTATTTTTTATTTCGTAAAGTTGCAGAACATTTATGTATTCCATGATAAACCGCTGCGAAGGCAAGTAATTTCTAAAAATAACTAAAATCAATACGCGTAGGTTTCCTTCAGCGTTCTTCTTGGTCTTCTTTTTAGCTTTTATTCAACAAAATTGTTTCTTTTCGTGCTTTATGTATGCGTTATGTATGTAACTACAATTGTAAGGACGGTAGTAAAAGGATTCAGAGAGCGTGGAGTTAGTTAGCGAAATTTAGAAATTGCAATGTATTTCTTAATGCCAAGGTGCCGACACTCCAAGGAGAAAAGCACACACTTACATACATTCACACATACATATGTACATATAGAAGCAGACGTTCACTAAGTTATTGCCCT